>JAXIVJ010002590.1:5000-55000 GCA_036785665.1 Chirona hameri
TGTGTGTGTGTGTGTGTGTGGTGTGTGTGTGTGTGTGTGTGGGGGGGGGGGGGTGGGGGGGTGGGGGGGGGTGTACCCCCCACACAGATATTTGGTTCTAGAGCAAAGTCCTTTACTTGGAAAATGTGGCCTTTGTTGATCTCTGGTGACCTCAAATGTTGACCTGAACCAAATAATACTCGAAATAACTTCGGATGGCCTTGTAGAGAGCTTTTTAACACTATTTTCTGCGTTTGCTGCCTTTTCAGTTTTCGAGTTAAGGGGGGGGGGGGGGGGATCCCAATTATATTTTTCACGCTGATCATGCCGGCTAGCAAAAATCATGTACCGTTGACGTCACGATCAATCAGAGGCTGGTATTGGAAAGGACCCTCCCGCGTAATGCTGAAGGTGCCGGAATGAGCCCCCTGATTACGGCTATGGGCATTGCATGGAAAGAATTGACTTCAAAGTGCCTCCGTCCCAGGCACGTAGAAAAGGGGGGGGCGGCAGGGGTGCGGCCGCCGCCCCTGGAGGCCAGGATGGCTCTTTTCTGC
Organism: Chirona hameri; assembly: GCA_036785665.1. NCBI lineage: Eukaryota > Metazoa > Arthropoda > Thecostraca > Balanomorpha > Balanidae > Chirona > Chirona hameri. The sequence goes on from JAXIVJ010002590.1 coordinate 5,537, forward strand.
GCCCGAGGGCCCTTTTCGGCGCGCGCAGCGCGCCGAAAGGGGCCGACGAGACCGCGCGAAGCGCGGTATAATGGGCTCTTTACTACGCGAAGCGTGGTCTTTAGAGAGTTTAGAGCACTTCAGAGCTTGCTTTTTTCCTAGAGGGCTCCCTAGAGGGCCTGATGGCCCTTTAGGGCCATCAGGGCCCTCTCTGATCTCAAATGGCACGGGCTACAAAAAGGAGTCTTTGATTTGTGAAAACTTTTGTTTTTGACCCCTAAACAAAATCCATTTAAAAAACATTTCTTCGGAAAAATGCCCTAAAAATAAAACATTGCAAATATGTTTAAAAATCACCGGATTTCGCATCTTTATAAATAAAGAGGGGATTTAAAACAAACTTGTCTTAGTAAAAGCTGCGTGGACTTTCTTTTGAAATAGGAAACGTGTCAATTTGTTGCCCATTTTAGGCGGTTTGGGAGGCTTGGCCGCTTTGCCCGCTCTTGGATCCGCCAGCGGCCAAAAACTTGGGGGGGGGGGGGGGAGGGCGAGGGTAAACATTGGGGGCCGAGCGGGTACCATTGGGGGGGGGGGGGGGCGAGAGCAACCAAAAGTATACAAATAGACACCTATGGTTTCGTACGATCCTTTTCCTTTTTATATAAAATAATGTACGACCCATGGTCGACACATGGCGACCAAGTGCACTTGGTCGCCAATTCTTATGGAGCGCCAGCGAACACATTGGTCATATTAGCGCCCAGGGGCCATAGCTCTACCGGGGTTCGAGACCCGGGCTCCCACGTCCCCACGTGAGAGTCAGCGTCTTTAGCACTCGGCTATTACACTTGGGCCCTTAACGTTCGTACGCTAATTTAAAGTGTTTAGTCACTAAATTATCAAAATACAACGGACTTGTAACAGATACACGGAGCTACGCTACCATCACGAATATGAGCCTCTCCGCGATCTGGATATCAGTTACTACCCATGGCTGGAGCTTTATAGAAAAAACGTTGGTGGGGCAAAATCCATATTGGCTGTCTGTTTGGCATGGTTGAGGCGAAAAAATGACCATTTTAACGCCAGGAAACCTTGAAATCTGACAAAAGTTGGTGGGGCAAAACACAATGTTGGTGGGGCAGTTGCCCCACCATTTGAATAGGAAACTCTACCCGTGTTGTCACTGCCACGTCGTCACCAAGAGTCGTAAGTGATTCAGATGCTTGAAAGTGAAAGCGATGATCATTAGAACGTTAGCCCTCAAAACCGATTATCTCACTGGACATATAAGCTAGGAATATCTTTATGAAAATACGAAATACAACCAGAGCTAGCCAGCTAAAACGTTATCTACAGCGAAAGTACATATGACTGTATTTGTGTAAAATATTCAACGCAGCATTTGGCATGAAACTCTTTGTAGCCACAACTGGTCTCACTGTCCCGGCCTGAATGCGCTAAAAATGGCGAATGTGAATGAGTTTGAAGTTCCAATTTCACTATTTTCCATATGTTTGGTGACGGTGGGCGTTAATCGGTAAAGCGCACAAACAAGATGCATGCTGATCCAGTGGCAGCTTGGCAGCTGGCAAGGATCGTCTCAAGCAAAATGTGGAAAAACGAGAAAGTGCACATTTCCACATCAATTTATATTATTTTGGCATGCTGGTAGGGTACATACTACACATACCCAGGACGACTTGGGATGAGAGGACGCAGCAGGTTGAAGGACGTGGGTCACAAAATATCAGAGCAGGCTGCAGCTGCTCTGTGCCACGGCCGGCGGTCATGCACGTGTCCGCATGCTGTGGAGAACCAAAGCGTTACGAATGAGGCTATCAAACATTTATCTTTGGAGACGGCTCGTCAGTGGCCGTTTGATTATCCTACTGACAATGGTAAGACAAAATATTCTTGCGGAGTTGTAGGTTGTTACGATTGTGTACGCCACAACCACTGGCGGCCGCATTGGGGGGGGGGGGGCACGGGGGCCATGGCACTACCTTTAACATTCAAGGGGGGGTGGGGGGCAGTGTATCTTCCCCCTCTCTTTGCTCGATGAATCGTAATCGTAAAAATTGTCTTTGGCAGCAGTTATAATCAGCTATCCACAATATAAAAACTGGAAAATTTCGCGCCGCTTCGCGGCATGACACAAGTTTCGCCATTGCTTATACAAATCTGGAAAAATAGAAAAATGAATTTCATTAAATGCCTGGGAGAGGCTCTCGTTGTCGGTAGTCGGTACCTAATTGCTGGCTCCAGGGCCCACTCTGTCATGTTGTGGCCTAACCCCCCGTACTGTATTGCCTGGAGTCGCCCCTGTCTCGCGACCGCCAGCTCCGTCTCTGAGCGCGCCTCTGCCGGCGCATACCCAGAGGGCATTGTCTGGCTCGAGGGGACGCCGGGCGGGGGTCACGGGCGCCTCAGCGTCAGTTGCGTTCCTATGTCCGGCACGGCAATATATCTGACACGAGTGTTTACTGTTTCCGCGGCCTAGACGAAACGAACCGAAACACAACACACTCCATTCATAAAATGTTAACTTTTCAAGCGTGCTACATGTTTAGCTAGTCTGCCGAGTTCCTAAAAAGGCGATGCGACCGCAAAGATGCGCGACATCGGCATCTAAAAGCTGCTCCAGCGGTGCCCAACTTGCACTGGCGGACACAGGGTGTGGAGAGGGGTCATCAGGGGGGAAAATCCCTCTCCGCATTAATCTGGGGGGGCATTCAATACGAGTATGCCCCCCCCCCCTGCGCGCAGACTGGTTATTGATTCAACTTTTTTGGAACGATTCAATCATGATTCATTTAGGAATCTGAGTGATTCAATCACCGTTCGATTCACGGATAACATTTTGATAATTGATTCTTTCCGATTCAAAGAATCAAGACAAATATTTGTATTGATTCACGTTTGATTCAACATTTAAATATATGTGGTGAATTTATGTAAAATGAATAAAAATGGAAGCATACATATATATGATCATTAAAACATTGTTACAGCAATACTATTCAGAATAAATGAATGTAGCCACTGGGACAAGCATGTATTTGCACAATTTACCAGTGTACTTGAATCGTTAAATCTTCTGATTCAATCAGCCTTGATTTGATGCGGGTTTTGATTCAATCACGATTCATGAATCAAAAGATCTGGTGGTGAATCAATTATTTTTTTATTCAAGGAATTTTGATTGAACGATTCCAATCGATTCAATCAGTGTCGAATCAATAACCAGTCTGCCTGCGCGTTCCCAATTTATCGTAACATCGTAAAAATTGTCTTTGCAGCAGTCAAAATCCAGCTATCCACAGTCAAAAACCGGAATATTTCACGCCGTTTCGCGGCATGACACAACTTTCGCAATTGTTTATACAAATTTGGAAAATGGGAAAATGAATTATATTACGTAAGTGTCTGGCAGAGGCTCTCCTTGGCGGTAATTGCTGGCACTGGCGGATCCAGGGGGGCATCAGGGGCAAATGCCCCCCCCCCCCCTTCCACAGAATCTTAAACGGGCATTCGATACAAGTATGCCCCCCTCCCCACCGCGCGTTCCCTGCACTGAATGTGAAAAACAATGATCTTAGGAGAAAACTTCATGAAAACGGATTTTTTTCCTCTCTCGAGTGACTTAACCCGCGCCGCTGGGGTGGGGCGCAGAATCAGCCCCCCTCCCGGATTTTCTCAATCATTTTTGAAAACTATGATAGATATCAAACGTCAAACTTACAGTACCTTATTCTAAATCAATTCTACGTCTTCTCGTCCAATTCCAATTACATTGATGTAGTATTTTGGGACATAATGACTTTTTAATGACGCCAATGTCATGCCATTTTGGGTGTAAAAACGATAAATGTTTGAACAATCGCAAGAAAATAGAGTTTTGAAGCAAATTGCAAATACAAATGTCGAAAGAAGGGAAATGACATTCTCTTCAAAAAGGCGATCTCGGATTTTCGAAATTTTGTGTTGTTGGCCCCCAAAAAACAAGAAGTAAAAAAAATCGGGACAAAATCCACAAAAATAATTTTTGTGAATTTGAAAAGTGAATTTCTTAAGCTCGAATACCAAAATAAGGCGACCGGCCAAATAAAAAAAAGATCCCTCCCCCAGAGAGAGGCTGGATCCGCCAGTGCCAACTTGTTAGACCAAAGAGGTAATATTGGGGACCAGGCAGGGACCATCTCCCAAAGCCATCTCCCCACAGGCTCCTCAGATGCACAGGAACCATTTATGCGCGGAAAAGTCGTTCTGCCCTCTTGCTGCTTTCAACCATTTGCACTGTTACCAGTTGTTTGTTAAAGGGGACCCTGCATGCTGCCCTACTCACATCGCTTATTTGGGGTTATTGACACTGGTCTAGATAGAACATAATTTTCTGAATTGAACCATGTCTTAATTTCTCCAGATTCACCTTAGTCACTGAGATATTCCAAAGCTGTGATGGAATCGTGTGGAACGTGATAGAATCACAACATTATCGGGTAGACTGCAGCCAAGGCTTACCACCACTAGAAACATTGCTAATATCGAAATATGGATCCAAATTTGCTAGCATATCGTTAGCGTCGGCCAATAGCAATTCGACAACACAGCTTGTGCGCGCTGATAGCAGCAGCCGAACCATGGGCGAAACTTTGGAAATGTCATTGGGGTCCCAAACCTCCATGGGTCCTCCGTTTTCAGGTCCTCCATTTTCAGGGGCATCCAACCTTCTTAGGGCTTCCAGCCCACTCTGAAGGTTCTAGTGTATTGATGGGCTTATCAGCAGAGGCAAAATGTCTGTGAGGTCCAACTCGTTTGTCATCTATATGAAAAATCAATCAGTGTTCTTTTGCAGTACAAAAGGGTTTAATATAGACTGTACACACTGGCGGCCGCAGGGGGGAGGATATGGGCGTCATGGCCCCACCTTTGGCCTTAAATGGGGGGGGGGGGGGCAACATGTCTTTTGACACCTACCTTTTGCTCAAGACATATTTCCTTGTTTTGACCCTGCATGCTGGTTCCAATAGCAAAAATGAGTTCTCCTACCCGCTGAAAACCTCAAATTTTGGCGCCGCTTCGCGGCGCAATAATATTTTTCGCATGCATAAGATTTAGTGCTTGTAAAAAAAATAGCTTCCACCCCCTTTCTTCCTTGATCACGAACCTCGACTTCTCTCTTGGCCAATTCTTCATCAGCCGTCTGGGGCCGCCTTGACTGACAAATAATATATTTTAGCAACCATCCGCGGCACTTTAAATGATAGAAAGTGTACGACTGATATTGCAAATAACTATAGCCAAAGTTGTCAATACAAACATATGCTTAAATAGCGGCATCCTCAATATATAGTGGAACAAATCCGTTGAATTTTCAGATTTAGCTATATAGGTAAAATACCGGAAAATCTATATTGGAAAATCTCTAGGGGTGGGGGGGGGGGGGGGGGGGGGTCATCAATTGCAGTGGTGCCCCACCACTGCAATTGATGACCCCCCCTAGAAGATTTTCTGGATCCGCCCCTGTAACATACCTGCAAATCGTTGCGCTCAAATCAGGGTCGCAACCGCTGATACAACAATTGCGTCCTTTCGGCACCACGGCACTGAACTCACGGTAAAAAGCCGTTAAAAACAAGGTAACTTAACTTTTAATACAGATACTAACTCAATGCACTGTCCAGTCACTGTTCCTAGTTCCTACTCAATGATAATCACAATCGGTGTTGTTTTATGGGTGATCGGTACTAATGGCAATGGTTACGGCTAGTTTGCGGCAGAATCTGCGTATGACGCAATTCTAACGTCAAAGGTATGACGTCATACTATCGCCGAAGTTTCGGGCACCAGAAACAGAATCTTCTACTTAGTCTTGATCTGAAATCGCCCACTAGTCCTGTGCCGAATTACTTAGCGTAGCGATGTAATTTTTTCACCATAAACCTATTTTTGCGATCTGCTCTACAAATCTGCTATCTCAGTTCAAAACCCCATGTTAACCCACGCCTTACCGGGGGGAGAGGGAAGGGGGGAGGGCGTTTAGACACCCCCCCTCAAGGTGTTTCGAGGATAACGAAAAAACGGCGGTGTGCAGCGCCGCCGTTTTTGGCACAGATGTTCGCGCATCAATTACCCACATTGTGTGAAATTCTTGACCACGGGTCATCTCAGGTCAAGTCCTACAGACCAGGGTCACGTGACCCCACCTCCAAAAAGTTTGCGGTCGTACCACAGCCACAGTTTTTGGTCGATCGGATTCAAACTTACAGTATCTCATAAAGACATAGGTACCTACAATTCATTTGTCCTGGATTTTGTATATCGGTGGCCTAAGGTCGGGCCAATTTCGTGACCTCTCCATTATCGCATTGTAAGTCAATGGGGAAATATTCAAACACTCCCTATTCCGAGGATACGCATGATATCAGTCTAATTCCTTCCGGATCATGGTATCAAAGACCATTATTGTATGATCAGGTGCAAGTTGTGTTCAGTGACCCCTACAGGGTCAGCCGAGGTCATCTGAGGTCACCAACACCTTTGTGTCAATAACTCTCGACAGAATGAATAAGTCAAACTAGCACCAATGTGTTTTGTCTCGTCGAGACACGTCTCCCAATATGCAACCATGACCTACTTGGGTCAACACTTGACCTTGATCTGAGGTAAAATAATCAATTGACTTAAACTGGTCAACTTCAATATGATGCGAGAGCGCCTTGACGAAGACAAACACAATTGCGTCAAAATAATGCCCGGTTCTTAATTAGGTAAAACATTATTTTTCGAAAACAGTTTTGCCAAAAATAGTCTGTTTTGCTTTGATGACCTCTGGAGCCTAAACTATTGACCTGAGATAAAATATAATTGACACTTAAGAAATATTCCTTTTCAAGAGCTCTTTCATCGTTTGTTTTCTCGTTTCTTTCTTAGTTCAGTTCCCGAGATATTTTTGGGATTCTGGAGCGAGTCCTGAACTAGAAATCTGACCTTTGATGACCTCTGGTGACCTCATATTGACCTGAACTAAAAACAATGACTGGACTAGTTTCAAATGATTTTGACGAGTTTTTTTAACGTTTTTTTCTCGGTGTTTGCCTGTGTCCGATAGGAGGCGAGTTCGAGGGGGGCGTCTAAACGCCCCGCCCCCCCCCCCCGGCACGGCGAAGGTGGCCCGAGCACCGGCAATGGTGCCGGTTAAAGGTAACTCATTCCTTGAAATAGGTAGGATCGGTTGGGAACGGTTCAGCGCAAAAACCACCTCTTACCGATATCCACGAATTCTTGATATCAGTAGACCTTCCGATTAAAATGTTACGATATTTTTAGCAGTTACGTATCGACTTCATTCGTCTCTGTTGATTTTTACGCATATCTGATATCTTACATACAATAATGTAAGATATCAGAATACAATGCGAAAAATACAAATGTCAAGTTACCTACATGTATTGTATTGTGTTTTTGGCACATGAACCCCCTGCTTTTACCTTCCACCTCCTGTTATAATGACGTTAAAATGCATGCAAGGAAAGATATGCTCATTGATAGGTATTTCAACGACGGCGGTGAAATCCAGGCCCTGGGTGGTATTGTTGCTGGTCTCTTGCCGGTCTCTGGGATACGGCGGACCGCCAGCCAATCGTGACCTGCCTCGAATGAAGCCGGCCGCGGCCCCCGGCGGGGACCCGCGTCCCAGCCAGTAGCGGCAGCACGGCGCTCGGTGCCGGAGCCGCCGGAGGGGTTTCCTGCCTGGCGGTTCTGCCCTGGTCTGAGACGCGACGGGACAAGAGGGCACGGAGAAGACAAAGCAGATCAGTCGGCGTCTGTCAGTCAGTCGGCGTCCTCAGGCATCTGACCTCTGACCTACAGGCAGCCATGCGGCTGCCGCAATATGACATCGGTGAGTCTACCGGCTCCACTCATTTATTAACGACCAAGATGCGTTTCGTGCTATCACTTTATCAGTTGGTCACATCAAATGGGACATACAAAATTTCGTGATTATTTTGTATATCCCATTTTGTGTGAACAATTGAGGAAGTGATAGCACGTAACGCGTTTTGGTCGTTAACACAATTAGTATGGAGGAGGTGACTGTTTATTTACTATACTTAACTATATTTGTGTATTTACTATACTATACTTAGCAGACATGCCTGTAGTGCTGCGTCCAGCCGCTAAGGATTTAACACGCGCGCCAACTGGGGGTGGGGGCAGATATTTGCCCCCTAAGGCTTTTTGGGAACAGCGGGGAAAACGGCGGCTGCAGCGCCGCTGCTATTGGAAAAGCTGTTCGACCATCATGTTTCCGTATCCTGTGCAAATTTTGACCCTGGGGTCATCTCAGCTCAGGTCACTAGGTCATATCAGTCTGTAGCAGTGTTCATCACGGGCCCACCAAACACCGACCCAGCCCTGCCCAGGCCCATGAACACCAAGCCCAGGGCCGGACCAGGCCCGGTCAAATTCATAATATTGAGGCCCAGGCCTGGTCCGGCCCATTCAGATTAAGCATATAATTATTTTCACAAAATTTGCAATCAATATCCTAGCATATTTACTTGTATACTATACATTGCAATTACAATAATAACCTTATTCTCATAATGTATAAATGTAAAATGTAAAATTTTACATGTATACTATACATGTGAAATAATTAACCCACTATGCTAACCCAAAAAATAAAAAGCCACAGCCACAACAACAGTGTGTTGCTGTGTAAGTGAGCTGCTGGTTAAAATATTTTTGAGCTCTGACCTGAGCTTGTGCGACGCGCGCATTACTTCAAAATTGTCAGGCCCAGGCCCATCCAGAGCCCAGTGATTTTCTTAAAGTTGAGGCCCGGCCCAGCCCAGCCCAGGCCCAGCCCATGGCCCATAGGGTCAGCTCTGCCCATGGCGAACTCTGGTCTGTAGTTTGTAAATCTGTTTATCGCCAGTTTTGTAAATTGGTTTAATTACTGCCTTTTTTAATAATGAGGGAAACATGCTTTGGTCAAAACATAGATTCATAAAATGAACTAACTCATTGATTATTGCAGAAAATGTTGCTTTGAATAACTTAGTATTTATGCCGTCGTGACCGCCACCCACATTCTTCATATTGCTTATAAGTGAAAAGAGTTCCTCTACTGTTGTGGGGAAGAGGGTGTTCAGGGAGTTCCCTGAAGCATCAGGGATGTAATTTAATGGGTCTATATTAGAGGGGGTATTTGTTCGTTTAGTTGTATTCCAATTTGAGATAAAAATGTGTTTAAGTCTTCTGAGATATGTTGGGGATCCTCTACATGACAACCATCATCAGTTTTAAATGTTTTTGGAAACTTATTAACATGGATGGTTCCCTTAGTGACCGCATTAAGGATTTGCCAAGTTTTCTTGACATTGTCGTCTTTTAGTTAATTGCTAATGTAAGAGCTTTTTGATTCTCTGATCAACGTGCATAATACATTCTTGTATTTGTTATATCTTCGAATGTTATCGAACGTAGGATGCTTGTTTTTTTCAATGAACAACCTATTTTTTGATTTATTGAAGCTAATATCCCGGGTGTGAATTATTTTTCCCAGCTCAGCTTACTTGTCTGGAGACGCTACGCCCCTGGAAACAAGACAAACCAAATACACACGAAAATATACAACACTAAAATACTAAAATCACACCACAACCAGTAACAACATCAGACGGGATTGTCTCTTACATGTTTTCTCACACTTGACTGAAGCTGGCAAACGTTGTGTGGAACGGATCAGCAGCTTGGAATCTTTCCACATGTGCATTGAATCCCAATACAGCCCGTCGGAATAGCCCTCGCTTAAAGGGAATGTTTCACCTTTGTATTAGTTTTAAACTGAGATAGATATTATGAGACATCTTGGGCCGTTATTGAAATGTCTAAATTACTAAGGTCATTTTTTCCCAAAAAAACTTAACCGTTTTTAAGCAATTTAACTTACCATTTGCAAAATGACCCCAGGCTAGTGCAGCCGCTGATTGGCTGACATTCACTTTTTCAGCTAATCCCACTGTCAGCCAATCAGCAGCGGTCTATAGCTCAATAATGACGTCATTCGCCCAAATATAAAAAACTTAATTTGTATAAAGTTAAGTGACTTTTCGAGTGAAAAATATCAACATCATTTTCAGCAGCACTTACTTCATATTTTATTTTTATACAACAACCAGCGTATATTTGATAACTTTCAGAAAGGTGAAGCATTCCCTGTAATGGTCTTGTTAGCCTCGTGAGCGGACGTAACATGGATCAGTTGCGATGGTCCGGCCCTGGTTCAACGCCGTGGAAACGTGGATTGGGAAGCAGCCAAGCAGAAAGGGGGAGTGGCGGAGTCGGATCGGAATAGAATCCAGTATAGGAACATGAACTGCTCCACTGCCTAAAATTGAGGGATCGAGAGGTGAAAACGTTGCAGATAACAGCTATCCTAGCCGGGACGAGGCAGATATGACCCGCGCCCCTGTGCGTGATTATACTCTGTTGACAACGATCTTTTCGCTGATGGAATTATGGGTTTGTCAAACGAGGGAGGTATGTGGTGGTATGGATTCGAGCGCTCGGAATGAGAACAAAATATTTTTTTTTTGCTAAAAGGAGCGGCTATCGTGCCATAACTAATAGCTGAATATTGATGCTGTAAGACGTCTGGAGCTAGCGAGCGGGTGAGTCGGGCGATGCAGTGCCGCTGAGGTGCGTTGGGCGAGGGTTGGTGCTGCCGGAGTGAGGTGGTTTGGGCGAGGGGTTGTGCCGCCGGAGGGAGACCGATGGTTGAGATGTGGGAAGCTGGTGATGAGTGGGTGAGGGGATGCCGCCCAAGAGGAGAAGACCTATGTCCATCGAGGGGAATCGGTGATGTACGCCGAACGATCAGGCCATGGCGCTTTGTATCGCAACGTGCAGCTCTTGTTCTCCCGACTTTCGGACGAAATTATAGGTTTTATGTCCATCGCGGAGCTACCCAGGTGGTGCCGGCTAACCGGGTGGCGCTAACTCTAACGGGATCGCGACGTGCGGAGATGTTAGGATCAGTGGCGGCGCGGTGAGGGGTGATTGCCTCCGTGCGACTGAATAAGTCCATCGCGCTCGACCAGGTGATTGCAATAAGTCGGCAGCGAATGCAGCCGCAACTTAGCCAAGTAGCTCTGAGCCGCGCGACCTCGGAGTTTCATTAGGCGGTGGTGCAGGTCGAGAGGAGGTGATGAAGGGGGCCAGGCAGGGCCAAGGGCGGGTGAGCTGAACAAAGTTAAGTCCATCGAGGAGGGCTTGCGAGGTATGCCGGTTGACAGATCTTATGTTGTTTGTGCCGCAATATGCCATACTTGTCTTCCCGACCCTCGGATAAAAATGAGTAGGTCTTATGTCTATCATGGAATTCCCCAGGTCGTACCGGGCGACCGGGGAATGCTGTCGCGGAGGCACCATGACGTGCGGAAGGATTAGGATCAGTGGCGACGTGGCGAGGGGTAAAGGCCGTCGCGTGACTGATCAGGTCCATCGCGCTGGCTTAGGTGATTGCAATAAGTTGGCAGCGAATGCAGCCGCAACTTAGCCAAGTAGCTCTGAGCTGTGCGACCGCGGAATTTTAGTAGGCTGTGGGAACGGTTGAGAAGTGATTAGGTGGCGCAGTAAGACGGAATATTCCGATATAACAAGGGAAAGGGAATTATATTTGTAGGAACGTTAAGCTTAGAAAGGTAATGAGGGGAGGAAATAATATTTATGGGGATGTAAAGATCAGAGCGAATTTAAAGAGAATTTTAGATGTTGGGCGGATTACGGGAGACGACGTGGGGAAGGGACCCCGTGACGGATCATCTATCGATAGGTACTCCGGTAGTCTATATCGTGGGAGACCCTATCCTAATGACCACCACACACCGAACTCCAAAGACCATCATGACATACCTTTACCCGAGCAGCGAGAGACCTATATGTTGACTAACGACTGGCCAGCCTCATCACAAATTAATTATGTGCGAGATCGGATGAAACGCATTGCAATGTTAGAAATTCACAAATGTTCGCGGGATTCCAAGAAAGTTGATAGTTCGGAAGCGACAAGAAATAGCGGATCGCCAATGCCACAGATCGATTCGCCGGTTCAAGAAATTTTACAAAAAGCATGGCAAATTTGTAAAATGTTGCAGATTGTTGCAGAATGTTGCAAGACGCTGTAATTGTTGCAGATGAAGTCGTAGAGCCCTAATTCCACCACCATTGAGATCAGCGGCCGAACAGCAGTCCGAAGGAAAATAAGAAGAAAAGTGCAAATGTTGATGTTTTTAATGATTTTTTAAAATTCAATCTTGCAAAGCCCGACTGCACGCTACATCAGCATTTACAGAGAACCACTGTCGAACGGACCCTGTAAACCTGTGACGCTGTATTTCGGTACGTCAGACTGACGTGCAGTAATAACTTCGACCGATTGGTTCGCCTTTCAACGAATTAGGAACAGTTTTATTTAGACCAATGATGACTCAAAGGGTCAGCCTCACTGCACCACAGAGACAGAGGTATCTCTCAACCCTTCTTCCACGCACGCTCACGACGCTCGGACATGTTTCACTGTCGCTCCCGCAATATATATATATATATATATATATAAAACCTTCTGAGTCAAGATATGTTACTCTACCAAACAGACGATAGCACCCGTCAGTACTACAAACACTAACACATGCTATCATATGAAGCTTTTCCACACAGCGCACAGCATAACAATTAATTATATTCGGTACGAGAATCTTTACGATCAAACATAGTATGCAGTAATTTGTTTCTGGACATGGTCTACAAAACTGATATCTCAGTTAAAAATTTAGTTATGAAAGGGACTGGTTTCCCTTAGCGAATGAATTCCTCACCGTTGCTCGGTTGCAGAGAACTGGGGAGGGGGTACCCGACCAACCGGTGTTTACTTTGTTACAGCCGGTTGGTAGACTGCAACAAAGAATGCTTGCAAATGGGGCCACTATGACCCGCCGACTCATCATGACTAATTCATGCCATTGTTACTGATATGAATACAAACAGAACAGTCAGACATTCATGCAGATATGACGTCTACTGAAGCCGTTGTTTGGCTGTTGATGATACCAACTGAGGCCCCTCTCAGACCGCCGGGCTCTTTCCGGCCCAGACAATGGCCCTCTCAGACCAGCCTAGGCCCGTTCAGCCCTGGCAAGAGCCACTCGAGCCGACCGATGGCCCCATCGGTCCATCGGTCGACCCCACCCACCTAAGGCCGACAAAAGAGCCCCACAGGCACATTAGGGATCCCTACATGCCGACCGACGGCCACTCAGACCGAATAAGGGCCCCTCAGCCGACCGAGGGCCTCCTCAAGCTGACCGAAGGCCCCTCAGGCTGAAAAGGGACCTTCTCAAGCTGACTGAAGGCACATCAGGCCAAAAAAGGCCTTCCTCAATTCAACCAAGGGCTCCTTATGCCGACCGAGGGCCCTTCAAGCCGACTGCGGGCCTCTTAAGGCCGTTAGAGGACCCCCTTAGTAGGCAGACCGAGGGCCCCTTCAGACCGCCCGAGAGCCCCGCCGACCAAGGGCCCCCCTCAGACCAAAAAAGCTCCCTCAAGCTGGTCGAGGTCCCATCAGGCCGAACGAGAGCCACTCAGGCCAACCGAGGGTCCCTCACGCCCACTCAGGGCCCCTCACGTCCACCGAGGTCCCCTCAGGCATATCGTGGGCAACTCAGACCGACATACGGGCTCTCAGTCCAAAGACCCCTTCAAGCCGACCGATTGGCCCTGAGGCCAAACGAGGACCCCTCATGCAAACTAAGGGCTTCTAAAGCAGACCGAGGTTCACTAAAGCCGACCGAGGGTCCCCTCAAGTCGACCGAGGGCCCCCTCATACCGATCGAGTTACCCTCCAGGCCAACCGAGGCACCCTCAGGCCAAAAAAAGATCCCATCAGGCCGAACAAAAGCTCCTCAGCCCAACCAGCAATCTGCTCGGGCTGATGGTGAGCAAGCTGGGCTCAGCCTGGTTAAAGCCCAAGTTTGCCCAAAATCAGCGCGTGGATAGGTGAAAATGAGCTTGGGCTCAGTCCGTTTTTGGTTGGACAAAGCCCCAACTTGGGCACAGCCCACTCGTGCCCAGATATGCCCGATTAGGTTCAGCCCATATTATGTTGGGCGGAGCCCTAACTCGGGCTCAGCTCAACCATACTCAGATATGCCCGATTGGGCTCAGCCCATATTATGTTAGGTGGAGCCCTAACTTGGGCTCAGCTCAACCATACTCAGATATGCCCGATTGGGCTCAGCCCATATTATGTTAGGCGGAGCCCTAACTTGTGCTCAGCTCAACCATACTCAGATATGCCCGATTGGGCTCAGCCCATATTATGTTGGACAGAGCCCTAACTTGGGCTCAGCTCAACCATACTCAGATATGCCCGATTGGGCTCAGCCCATATTATGTTGGGCAGAGCCCTAACTTGGGCTCAGCTCAACCATACTCAGATATGCCCGATTGGGCTCAGCCCATGTTATGTTGGGCAGAGCTTTAACTTGGGCTCAGCTCAACCATACTCAGATGTGCCCGATTGGGCTCAGCCCATATTATGTTGGGCAGAACCCTAACTTGGCCTAACTTGGGCTCAGCTCAACCATACTCAGATGTGCCCGATTGGGCTCAGCCCATATTATGTTGGGCATAGCCCTAACTTGGGCTCAGCCAGAGGTCTACAAAAGTGCCAACTTGACTACCCAGGTGGGGGACAAATAAGCCTGATCAGCAGCACTCCAGGCGACAAAAATCTTTATTCGATCGAAATATTTCCCTGCATTCAGTCCAGGTTGGAAGGATATCCGCCGTACTTGCCTGCGTATGCGATCGCTCGGTCGGCTTGCGAGTATGCAGTGAAAATGGAAAATAAATGAAAAACTTCATGTTCGGGCACAAGTGATGTCACATGAAGTGCTATGGTGCTACTATTAAGTAAAGGAATATTCCCAGTAAACATGCCGACGTCGGCCCGACGTCGGCAGATGTCGGCATCTCGGCAGCGGCATTTCAATGTCGGCCCGACGTCGGCCCGACGTCGGCTGGACGTCGGATATGTCCGCATATGCCGAGGTCCAGTCGAGGTCCAGCCGAGGTTCAGCCGACGTCGGCCCGACGTCGGCAACTCGGCACTGAAAGCAACTCGGCATGCCGACATCGGGCCGACGTCGGCAGATGTTGGCAGATATCAGGCTTTCTTAGCATACCTATGTTCGTAAGTAACTTAACTCTTTTCCCTGCGGGCGGCTAAAATTGCGTTAATCTGCGGGGGGGGGGGGGGGGGGGGGCAGATTTTGCCCCCCCTCCCCCCAGAGATCTCGAGAACCTCTCGGTCGATTCGTTTCGCATACGTCATCACTACTCCACTGTGATTTCTACCGCACTTCGTTTTCGCTATTTGAACACCGAAACGTATCATGTGTTTGGTAACATAATTGCAAGGACGGCTCGTTCCTCGTCTAGCGTAGCCATTGGTTCAAAATCCGTTTCACGAAGCTGATTCGTCTAGATTGCGCTATCGCCGCTGTTGTGGTCCAAGGCAAACACGACAAACACGGGATTTGTCCCCGTAAAATAAAACCAAATAAACCCAACGGTTTTTGCGTTGAAACTCAGCAACTAGGTCGTTTTGGAAGGAAACATTGCAGATTTGGAGATTTCTCAGTACTCCCAGCAATCTGGGTATCTCAGTTAGAAACTAATCTTAAAGGTGCACTTGAGGTCTTGAAGCATCCCTTTAAGTCAGTGATTTCGATCGGTCACGTCTCTGACTGACAGTCGATGTTGGACCGATTCAGCCGTAATGCTCCTCTGTCCCGGCAGTGCTGGCGCTGGCGGCGGCGGCGGCGGTGTCGTCTGTCGCGCCAAAGCTGGCTGCCCCGCCGGCGACCGAGTCTGGGTTTCATACCGGCAATGCCTGCCCCGGAGTGCTCTTCTGTGACGGGCTGCCGACGGAGTTCAACGTCTCGGGCGTCTACCACCTGCAGTCTAGCGGAAGCGTGAGCACGGTAAAGCGCGGCCAGACACGGACTTCTTGCATTCGATGCGATTTGTTGTTTTTCAACTCTTTTAATTTGTCAGTATTCATCAGCTCGTTTACTAACAAAAGATATGATATGAGTAATATTGATTTAAGAATGATATTGATAATAACATTTGTAAACTGTGGGAGTTCAATGTCTTTGTGTTGATCCGATGTGTTTCTTCGTAGGTGTTCTGCGATATGGAAAATGGCCGATGGACAGACCTCCTCCTGCGCGGCATGAGTGCAGCAGGCAAAATCATCAGCGATCACAAATCATTTGCCACCGGTGACATAAACAACGACATGCAGGCTGGGTTCGGCACTTTTTCATCCGAGGAGTATTTCATTGGTAAGACCACTCTCGCAGGGGCCTTTGAAATTGGGGGGATGTGGGACGGGATTGAGCCGAGTGGTCGCCGTCCGCGAAATGTTATTGACCATGGGGGGGTTAAGCGTTAGCGAAAAAGTTGTTGAGCTGGAGGGGGATGGAACGTCAGCGAAAAGTTGTTGAGCGAGAGGATGGAGCGTCAGCGAAAAGCTGTTGAGCTGGAGGGTGGAGCGTCAGCGAAAGCTTGTTCAACAGGGGAGAGAGGTAACAAATAATATCTACAACCAGCGGTGTCGATTTTTCCAAACGATTGGGGGGCCGAACAAAGAAGGATCCAAGGGGGTTAACCCGCTTGGATCCCCCCCATTGACTGCGGGGCAGGGGCGTTTAACGCCCCCTTGATGCATTTTCGTAATAGCTCACACACCAATAATGCTATGAACGTGAAACTTTGGGTGCCTTCTTTCACATCGATGTGACATCTTCTGTAAAAAAAAAAATCGTCGAAAAAAATGTTGAGTTATATCAAATTAGTGACGTCACTACACGAGTTTTACACCAAAATCAGCTAAAATGTAACAGACCGTACAAATGCTTTATAATGATAAAAATGCAATAAAAAACGACGAAAGATAGAAAATGACAAGGGCTACAGTATGGATATCTCAGACTTTTGTAAATTTTGTTTTTTGACCTAAAAAAATTAAAAAGAATGGGGGGAAAATGCCCACAAAATCAAATTTCACAAATATTCAAAAAGACGGAATATGTGTCAGAGAACCACATATGGGTAACTACCATACCAAATTTCAGAATGATATCACCAATTTTGACTGACTTATGGCATATAAGGTATGGTTAACTCATGACTTCATATTTCAAAAAAAAGAGAAAAAAACAGACACATAAATGACTCCACTGTATTTTTTTTAGACAAAACTGATCTAGAAACATGCTTTTTTCTTTAGATTTATCAATTTTACATTTTGACCTTCAGTGACCTGAACTTGACCTGAGCTTGACATTAACTTCACGTAAATGAAGTCATGTGGTAACATGACTATCACAATCGAATTATACGTGGAAAATAACTCATAGAACATGTGTTGCATGACTTTCGTGGATATTTTGAGCATAGTGAATTTCTGTGACCTGACCTTGACCTTGACCTTTGCCAACAGTCTCACTTTGGCTCATACGATATATGTATCATACTTTTGGGAGCACTTTGGGTGATCATGGTCGTATTCAAAGGCTTTATATGGAAAGTATGGCCCATAAACTCAAATACGTATATTTTGACCTTTGACCTGACTGTGACCTGACATTTTACCTTACTTTTAAATTTTTGAGTATGCTGTAGACTCATCTCATTGAGAGCTTTCGATTCCCACCTTGCGCATCTTGTTGCGATTATTGGTTCGGAAGATAACCAGGGGGCGTTTAACGCCCCCCCCCCCTCCAGTCAATGGCGTTCTGCTGAGAGCCCAGTCAATGCCGGGTTAAAGGGATATTGCCACCTCCGGAGGATTTCTAAAAAGCAACGTAAATGAATGGTGGGGATCAACAATCATGTATGCTCAAGCTCAAACTTGCTCCTGCAGCACCTAAAGCAGTGTATCGGCAAAGCATTTTGTATTTATTTCTGATTCCAAAACGTTGGTCCCAGCTGTGCTCAGTACTAGTTTCATGCTGGCCGCTCTCATCCAGTGTGGCTGTGGTATTGGCGCCCGCCCAAAGCCAAAGCGTACGAATTCGCCGAGACTTGACTTGAAAAGTCTATCTGTGTTATAAGGTATAGGTCACATAACTCATACGGTCCCGAAGTCGAGCGATAGCAATTCTTGCTGTTTTATTATGAAAGAGGCTAAGGTTGTTGAAAATATAATTAACTGCATACGCTTTTTAATTTTAAAGTGTACTGATGGAATGGTGATGTTGAGTTTGCAACATTCAAAAGAAAATAACAGTCCGCCAAGAAGTGATTCTAAATAGTGATGTGGCGACTCCAATTTTACGAATGCTTGGCAAGCATGAGTGGTGCAAATGTTTTTTTTATCTAATGGGGGGGGGATTCGGGAACCAAATTTTGCAGGTGAAATCGAACACGCGTAATCGACCGATGCACACCAAACACTCCATATTGGCCTGCGAGGTGGCAATGTCCCTTTAATATCAGCGCCATGGCTTCCCCAAACGAATGAAATCGGCAAAAAATAACACATTTGATGTTTGTAAGAGAAAATATTAGCAATGTGTACAAATTAGTTTGTTTTAAATCAATTCTAAAAAATAAACAGTCACATGAGTTTTGCCTTGCGTCGTACGGCGCCTCAAACCAAAGTTTTTGGCCGAGCCTACGACCCCCATTTTTTTTTTGTTTTGTTTTGTGTTATAAATGTTTTGATGGGTTGGATTTCCAAGATCAGAACCAACGCTAAGCTTGTTGGTCTGGCCCTGACCCCACCATCCAATCGCGCAATTTCAGTCACCGGCAGAATTTAGAGGCGAAAGTTGAACGTCTCCTAACGACTGAGGACGGTCCGCCCGGCTCGCTTTATCTGACCTTGAACGCGGCCACTGCCACCGGCCGCAGGTCATCCCCGCCAGGAGCAATTAGCGAGCGCCGATGCGTCTCGAACCCACCTTGCCAGGGTGGGTCAAATCTGTTGTGGGCCCTCTCAGGCCGACCGAGGGCCCTCTCAGCCCGACCGAGGGCCCTATCAGGCCGATCAAAGGCCCTATCAAGCCGACCTCGGTTGCCCTCCAGCAGACTTGTGCTTGATTCCGCTTCAGCGGAATCGAGTCCGATTCCATACCAAGCCAGCTGGGTCTGATTCCGATTCAGATTCCAATAGATATTTTATTAGAGAAATCGATTACGAATCCGATTCCAGGGTACCTAAAAAGCTTGATTCCGAATCCGATTCCATTTATTCCAATTTTATTATGTTGGCTGCCTCAAAAATGTCCGATCATTCTTACATTCTGTACAAATGACACGAATGGCACGAATGACACGAATCGACATATGCAATATATTACACATATATATTTAATATGGCTATTTTTATATTAAAACAAATCAAATAATTCAATGAAGTTTGTTGAAATACTGGCCTGTGCTGCAAAACCGTGATAATTCAAAAATGTCAGAGTCTAACGAAGGTTCAAAACGATATATAATATCTAAACTTACCTATAACCAAGGTGCATGGGCATATTTCAAGCTGCTATTTGTAATATGATAGGTACATGGGGAAATCAATGCCTTGAATTATGGCATGTACGGTACAATACACATAACATTGTCATAAGTGAATATCATTGTACCTATGTTTCCACTTAACCCTATTTGTAACAGGGGGGAGGGGGGAAGGGCGGATTCCGCCCCCCCCTCATGTTTTTCGCAGATATCTCCAGAACGGCTGGGAGCAGGCCCATGGAATTTTGGGATTTTTCATAGAATTGAACTCCGCATTTGGAGTCCAAATTTTGAGTTCTTAACTTGAACAGAGGCGGTTCCAGGGCACAGTTTTGGGTGGGTTCGGAGGCGACATTTGGCGAAAATACGGAAATGCGATCTTCACGGTTTCTTCCTAACTGCATCAAGTATGAAGGAGTTACATCGGCTTACCGTGATTGCAACAAGTGCAAATTAGATGATGTTAATGAAATATCATACAAAATTGCATGGCAGAGGTGGTTTCAGGGGCTTGAAAAGGGGGGGGGGGGGGGTTTCCAGGAAGTATTCAATGCTTGGCGGGAAGTCAATAGAGCAATGTAAGAGGCATTTATAGCTATCAAGATGTAAAAGATAGCTTCTGCTTCCATTATTTGCATAATTTATTACATATAGAGTTTCAGGGGCGTGTTCAGGAACATGAAAAGGGGGGGGGGGGTGACTGGCATGGTGATGACGATATGCCAGCGATAACGGCGCAATATACGTTTAGCTTATAATAATATATGCACATATGAGACCAGAAAAGGGAATAAAGTAATTTTGTTGGCAGAGGCGCGCTCAGGAATGGAAAAAATGGGGTCATATTATTGCAAGGAAACTAAGAGGCATGGGCGTACAATGACAACATACTGCAGTTTTCGGATGAAACACGCACCACAGGCTACTCTACGAACGATTATAAGATAATAGGCGAATCCAGGTAGGGTACAAAGGGGGGTAAGCAATGTTAATTGAAGTTGTAAGTGAAATAGTCACTGTTGACTAGTTAGTATCATAATAGCGGATAATATACTTATCAAAAGGTCTTGCGCCGCCCTAGTTTAGATCCTGGATACGCCTATGATGAAGTACAACATGCAAAAAGGAACTATCTATGATCAGTAACATATTTATAGTGCTGGGTAGCAACTTGTCTGCGGTTAATATTTTCCCCAATTTTACCCCCCTTTTTCACTAACCTGGTACCGCCTATGGCAAAAATATGATTTATAACTGTTTTTTCTAATGTCTTAATCACATACCATTTCATTTATAAAAAAAAACACATAAAAAATGGTTTTATAACGCATTTACTTCACCCCCATATTGAGTGACCTGCACACGCCTATGATTTTTGAATTTTCAAACGTCACCATCATATATCAATTTCCGATTCAATCTCTATCGATTCCTATTAGTTGTGTTAAAATCGGTTGATAAACATGAAAGCTATGTTGGATCAAAAATACCACTAAAATTTTTAGTTTTTGCCCCCCTGTTGCCCCCCTATCCCAAATTTATATTTTTGTATTATTTATCAATGTAGATCGTGTTGAGGGGAACCAAACACCGTTTGATTTTTGAAAATCGGACGGATAGATCTCGAGATCTCCGGGGGGGGGGGGGCGGAATCCGCCCCCCCCCCCTGTTACAAATAGGGGTAGCCAGGAGCCTGTTACAAATAGGGTTAATTAAAAGTATAATTACTGAGCATGTTTTGACTCTCATTAGGTAACAAGTCATCGCCTAGCTTTGCCTCAGCTATTCATGCTCAACGGAACAAATTTCCTTCAGGGAAGCTTACATTCATGGCCAGAGTGATTTTTTCCCGAAAATAAAACGGAATCGCCTGAAATAGCCATCGATTCCGATTCCGATTACATAATTTTCTTAAAATGATTGATTCCACCTGATTCCAATTCCACCCAGATGCCAACGGAATCTAATCCGATTCCGATTTCAGTACAAACGGAATCGATTCCGGAATCGGATTCGATTCCACTGGAATCAAGCACAAGTCTGCCCTCCAGGTGGAAGTCATAACTCTCTAGATCCCTCTTGACTACGCTATTGGTTGTGGATTGAAGCTCCAATCGCAATTTCCAAAACTCTAATGCTAGCCTCTGAACTTCGACCTCAATCTAAAAAGGAAAAAATGCTAGACTTTTTTCAGGCCAAGCTACGTGCTTCCTCAGATCGACTAGGACTTTCTCAGTGACGTCCAGAGGGCCCACTCTGGCCTCCAGAGGGCCAACGCTCGCATCCAGAGAGCCCACTCTGGCCACCCCCTAGAGGGCACAATCTGGTTTCCAGAGGGTCACCATGGTCTCCGGAGTGCCCACTCTGACCAGCCTTTTGAGGGCCCACTCTGGCTTCCGGAGGGCTCACTCTGATCTTCAGAGAGCCTACTCTGGCCTCCAGAGGATCCAATCTGACATTCAGAGGGTCATTCTGGCTGGCCTCCATGGTCTGGCCTCCAGAGGGCCTACTCTCTGGCTTACAGAGGGCCCACTCTGGCCTCCAAAGAGCCCACTCTGGTTCCAGAGGGCCCACTCTGGTGTCAGCGGGCCCACTCTGGTCTCAGAGGGTCCACTCAGGCCTCCAGGGGGCCACCCTGGCACTCAAGTCAAGCACTTAAGTCATGACACTTGCAAGCGGTGCCATGATTTAAGTGCTTTGTCACTTTTGCACCAATTGCTTGATTGTAATTTCTGCATTATTATGTGTATTATGAATACAATCTCACAAACAAACCCTGGCCTCCATAGGGCCCACTCTGTCCTCTATAGGGCCCACCCTGGCCTCCATAGAGCCCACTCAAACATTCCAAAATTAACCCACTCTGCTCCTTGCCAACGTTCAGAGGCCCCATTCTGGCCTCCATCCAAAAGGTCCAGTCTGATCTCCGGATGGCTTACCGAGACTTCCGGAGGGCCCACCCTGTCCTCCAGAGGGCCCACCTTTTCCTCCAGAGGGCCCACTCTGGCCTCCTGATGGTACACTCTGACCTCCAGAACTGTCACTCTATTTAGACGTTTCAGCGTTTTTTTTTGGCGATTCATTTCCGACTCAAAAACAATTTCTTTAGATGAAGATAAACACATTTCGTCGGTACACTTCTTGATTTATAATTTTACTCTGCAAAGATCCGACCCGTACAGTATCAATTGAAATTAAAAACGAGGCACACAAACCTAAAGTGGTAACGTCTATCTATCGTCTATATTGTCTTATAACGTATATCGCGGTTAATCTCACATCTCACAAACTACGCTTCGACGTGAATAATGGTCATGAACAGTAAAAAGCTGTTTGGGGGTCAAATCCCAAAACAAAATCACACAATTCTACAACTCATCGAATTTCGCTTCTTCATACGTTAATAGCTGATTTAAACAAAACTTCCTTAGTAAAAGATTCGTAGATTTTCGCTTAAATTAGGAAATGCGGCATTTTTTGGTCGACTTCAGGCGTTTTGGGGCGCTTGGCCCTTCTGGCCCCATTGGATACGCCAGTGGTCAGAACAAAACATTGGGGGAATCACCTTTGGGGGCCAAAGTCAACATTGTGGGGGGGGGGGGCGAGGGCCACCCCAAAAGTATAAAATCGACACCTATGAGTACAACTGAACACTGAATTCTAGTTGTTTGTCAGAGAAAATTGAGGGATTATTCCCACCTGGCTCCATAATGGGGGGACACGCCCCCCCCCCCCCCCCCAGTGGCGGAACCCTGCACTCTCGGAAAGGTTAGACCGATCAGACCGTGAGGAGGCCTCTAAACGGAGGTCTCTGAATGATATGTGCATTCCAGGTAACACGTGCACATTATTTTCATCCTATTATTGATCAGTAATGCTGCCATTACAATGAAAGGCTCATGTGTTTGTGCCGGCTATCAACTTGATCAGCTGCTGTGGAAATATGTCTCATGTGGTGTGATGCTTTCGAGGTTTGATGCTATGGTGAATGGTGATACCGTAGAAGCATTACTTGGAACAAAATATGTCAGCATTGAGGTTAAATGCTTCGCTATTCTGTGGTGGCGACCGTTTCCAGCAGTTACATCGATTTCATCCAACACAAATGTGCAGCACATGCAACACAATGTGCTTGGGAACTCTCTGTTAAGCATACACATTCACCAAGATATTTTGTCAGGACAAATACAAAAACATAATATCATTATATTGCTATTGAGAGCATTCTCCAGACAAATATGCTGCAGCTATTGTGCCGTGACCACGCCGGAGTTAGGTTGCAGCCTGCAGTTGCAGCTCTCCCCTCAGCTGTGGCTGCACGTGAACTGTCTGTGTTGCAGGGGTGTCCCGCATGATGCGCCTGGTCGCAGCAGCTGACGGGGCGCAGCTGCGGGTCGACCTCATCGCACAGGATGATACAGAGTACTTCAGCGTCTTCAACAACTTCAGAGTTGAGCTCAACACCGCGTCTCCGAGCTTATCCAGCCTTGCCTTGGACACCGTCCAGTATGCCTATGGAAATGCAGGTTTGTGTTGTGTATTTTTATTTTCACCGATTATCACATACAACTAATTGAACTTTGACATCCGGCAAGGTAACCAATAAATGAATACATTTTCATTGCCATTATTTGATTAGCCCTTGTGTACCTACCAGTACCATTTGATTATGCTTCTATACTATATCCTGTGTGCGGTGTGCTTTCAACCAGCGAGGAATAAACTCCCCCAATATTGCCACGTTTGATCTGTACCGGCCGATGTTTTAGCACCCGGCCGGCACTTGCCGCTTCAACTATGAACGGGCCACGAGAGCCGTCTGACGTCTATTGCGCAGGTAACGGCTCTCTGACGCTGCTGCATGGGGCTACCTACTCGGCGACCTGCACCCCGACGGTCTGGTGGAAAGTCGACAGTGCGGCGGAGTCCTGCACTCCAGACGAACAGACTGTATGTGCACTGTAGAACCTTTCTTCTCTCCTGCCGAGTGTTAAAGTGACAAGGCTGTCAAACAACAGGAGAGCTTTTGTTTACTTTCTGTTGAGTATCGTGCTACTGTTTTGTTTACTTCTGTCGCGAAATATACTGTACTTATTGACTGACCGCCTGAGTATTGCTTATTTGAACTTTTACTTGTGGTGAATGCATTCACATAAATTTAATTGTATTTGATTAAATTGTAGATATATCTTTGCTATCATTTATTTAGCTACTCATTCAAAATGCATTCAATATATGCCTATTAAAAATGCACGTTTTCTTTATTCGATGTCACCGTGTAGCGTTATAGCGTATATAGCGTATATAGCGTATATAGCGTATATAGCGTAGCGTAGTTTAAGCGCCGTGTTCTATGATAAATAATAAGCATGCCAAACATGTGACATGCTCAAACAAATCATTCTATCGATCATTTTTCATGACAGTGAAGTGTCTACAATCTACATGACAGTGAAGAGTCTAAAAAACATGAATCGACGGACAGTGTTGCGCTATTATTTCGTATGGAAAAACTTGCCAATGCTTAACACCGTATAAGGACCTTCTCAGAAAGAGTGATAATATAATCGGTAATGGCATTACAGGGACCTTTCCTGACGTTACCTCTGAACAGCGAGTCTGCGACGACCGAAATGGAGACATTTCCGTGGCCGACGCTGAAGAAACAGCTGAAGGCCCTCGCTCTGAGAGTGCGGCGCACACCGCACACTGGTAAGCGCGTTGTATCTCAGCTTGAACGGCACGACAGGGTTTGGATTCAACTTGGTTAAGACGCTGGACGTGAAATAGTCTCCACACTTTCCCATCACACTTGTGTTTCTAACAAGAGTATGGTACGACTACGACATGAAATATTCCAGAATATGAGTTTCAGACACTTAGTGTGTGGAGAGCCGTCCCTATCAAATATATGTCAGCCACTGCCACAACGCAAGCACATTATTTTTTTCTCCACGGAAAACTATCTATAAAAAAAACAGGAACTCTGCACAAGGCCCAAATAAATGTAGCTATTGCCTATTACAGAGCCGACATATTATACCATATACCCTCTCAAATTGGCAATGCTCCACAGTGTACGGCATTCATGACGAGTTGGAATATGATGATCACGATCAAATTGATTCTTGAGATGGTTCTTGATTTGAGTTGATCATTGACTTCACGATGTGTGTTTGTTTGCTGAGCAGAGGAGGGGTTGCAGGAATCTTTATAAATGTTGTTGGAAATATAAGCAAAAATACTTAAGTATAAGTAAAGTAAATAATTTCCAACAGACAGTACAAGCAAGGCAGGACCATGATGTATTGCTTTTGCCGGCTTGCTTTACTAACATATTGCCCCTTTATTCAGCAGTCTTCAGACGTTAATGTATCTCAGCCATGGAAGGAACGTTATTTTATTTTTGTGTGCGGCTTTCAACAACAGCCTTAAATTATTTTTGTTTTCCTTTGTGCGACTTTCTACGTCAATAATGGATCAATAGCTGATAGTTTCAATATTAACAAGCACTTTGGTTTTCCGGCAGAATGCTCGAGTGAATATTTTGATTTTCCCGCTGACGTTATGAACTATGTGAAGATGAACATGACAAGCCTCAACGTCAACTCGTCTTTTGAAATCATCTGCAAAGACAAACAATTGGTAAGCAAAACCCAGGTGGATTATTTAGAGATATATTACAGGGCACTTAGTGTATAGCTGAAGTTTGTTCACCATTGACTCACGTGCTTTGGTGAAAAAGCTTAAAACAGATTTATTTGTGGACGGGAGTCCACAAACTGGAGAGTTTGTGGACTGTAGGTCACGTGACCTGCAGTTTTTTGACTATAGATTACGTGACTAAGCCAGACTTGAATGAAAATTGCCAGACTTTCTTTTTATCTAACGCGTGCTGCACCTGCACACCAAATCGCTTTGTGAACTCGCGCTCCAAAATGCATAGTTTGAGACCTCGACTTCGTCTCGGCCACAAACTGTGAATTTTGTCGCGCTCGTCCACAAAGCTATAATATTCTGCCTATCCTACAGCAGATGTTATTTGTCAAACAGATTAGGACTGAATAGGTAGGGGGCTAAGTGCCTGACTTTCACACAGTGACGCTCGAGTTAAAGTTTGAACTGGTGAAACGTATATACAGACACCAGCTCGGCAGGAGAGTCCTTACAACCAAACCGATAATTTGTAAGTGATTACGAGCGAGCGCGAAATGGTATATAGGAAAAATCTGAATATGAGCGGCCCGGCCCGGCCCGACCCGACCCGACCCGTGGCGACGCTTTTCAGAAGCTCATATATCTACAACCACACGTTCGATTGACAAGCGGACTTCTTTGCGGAGCAGCCCCATCCAACCTACCCTGTTTGAGACCGGTGCTGACTCATGTGGGTGACTACCACTGAGCGTGGCGCGTGCCGCGTAAGGGGTGTTGCAAAGTGTTTTCTCGCAAAAACTCTGCAACGGCTGAGCCGATTGTGTTTAAATTTGATGTGTGGTTAGGGACTCCTCAACTGCCGCCTTCCCACAAGTCAGGAGTGGGGTGCCTCTGCAAGTGCGCACGTGCACACCTTCTATTCTATATCTCAGGAACGGCTGAGCCGATTGTGTTAAAATTTGTTGTGCGGTTAGGGACCTCTCAGCCGCCACTTTCTC
Source organism: Chirona hameri (assembly GCA_036785665.1). Classification (NCBI taxonomy): domain Eukaryota; kingdom Metazoa; phylum Arthropoda; class Thecostraca; order Balanomorpha; family Balanidae; genus Chirona; species Chirona hameri. The sequence continues at coordinate 32,779 of JAXIVJ010002590.1, forward strand.
ACAAGTCATGGGTGGGGTGCCTCTGCACGTGCGCACGTACGCACCCTTTGTGTATCTCAGAAACTACTTGCCCGATAGAGTTGAAATTCGCCATACATTTCCTTCGCGCTCGCTCGTTCATCGCAAACTACGGCGCCTTACTGGTATAATAGTATGTCGTTATTCAAAGCTAGCAACCTGACCTTTTTGGCTTGTTTTGCTTTGCCTTTTGATTCTTGATAATATCATGGGAACATTTCAATAAAAAGTTTGTTTTATTTTAGTTAAGGTTATTTTATTAAAGTTTATTTTTTCTTTCAATAAACTCAAAGGACGATTTAGGCAATAGCCAACAATGCTTACGATCAAGCGCATGCAACTATACAAACTGCATTTTTCTGTCATTTTTTGTCGACAAAAACATTTTTGTTGCTGTTGTCGATATTCAGTGAAGGTTGGATCAGACTGCTAAAAGCAGCTCCTGTAATTGTTGGAGTTCTTGTTATTATAGCAGCAGCAGCAGCAGCAGCAGCAGCAGCAGTAGCGGTCTGACCGATCCACCCTACCGCAGGTGCTACCCACAGAGAACACGCTGACGGGTCTGTCCGGCTCCGCCACCTTCACGTGCAAGATGGCTAAAAATGGCAGTGCCAGTATCAACGACTGGCCACTCCTGCCTGACGACAATCCCTGCATGGGTAAGCAGTTGACGGCTGTGGGGAACGGGAAGCGGCCAGAGGATAGCGAGCAGCGGCCAGAGGATAGCGAGCAGCGGCCAGAGGATAGCGAGCAGCGGCCAGAGGATAGCGAGCAGCGGCCAGAGGATAGCGGGAAGCGGCCAGAGGATAGCGAGCAGCGGCCAGAGGATAGCGAGCAGCGGCCAGAGGATAGCGGGAAGCGGCCAGAGGATAGCGAGCAGCGGCCAGAGGATAGCGGGAAGCGGCCAGAGGATAGCGAACAGCGGCCAGAGGATAGCGAGAAGCGGCCAGAGGATAGCGAGCAGCGGCCAGAGGATAGCGGGAAGCGGCCAGAGGATAGCGAGCAGCGGCCAGAGGATAGCGAGCAGCGGCCAGAGGATAGCGGGAAGCGGCCAGAGGATAGCGAGCAGCGGCCAGAGGATAGCGGGAAGCGGCCAGAGGATAGCGAACAGCGGCCAGAGGATAGCGAGAAGCGGCCAGAGGATAGCGAGCAGCGGCCAGAGGATAGCGGGAAGCGGCCAGAGGATAGCGAGCAGCGGCCAGAGGATAGCGGGAAGCGGCCAGAGGATAGCGAGCAGCGGCCAGAGGATAGCGGGAAGCGGCCAGAGGATAGTGAGCAGCGGCCAGAGGATAGCGAGCAGCGGCCATAGGATAGCGGGAAGCGGCCAGAGGATAGCGAGCAGCGGCCAGAGGATAGCGGGAAGCGGCCAGAGGATAGCGAGCAGCGGCCAGAGGATAGCGGGAAGCGGCCAGAGGATAGTGAGTAGCGGTCAGAGGATAGCGATCAGCGGCCAGAGGATAGCGAGCAGCGGCCAGAGGATAGCGGGAAGCGGCCAGAGGATAGCGAGTAGCGGTCAGAGGATAGCGAGCAGCGGCCAGAGGATAGCGGGAAGCGGCCAGAGGATAGCGAGCAGCGGTCAGAGGATAGCGAGCAGCGGTCAGAGGATAGCGGGAAGCGGCCAGAGGATAGCGATCAGCGGCCAGAGGATAGCGATCAGCGGCCAGAGGATAGCGAGCAGCGGCCAGAGGATAGCGAGCAGCGGCCAGAGGATAGCGAGCAGCGGTCAGAGGATGGCGATCAGCGGACAGCGGTTAGCAGATAACGGGTATAGCTGGAATGATGATTAATAACCAGTGGTCGAACTTTATAAAATCGTCTGGGGGGGGGGGGGGGGGCAACGGCCGAATGCTCCAGTTGAAACTAAATGTCCAATACTATATATATATATATATATATATATATATATATATATATATATATATATATATATATGCATATATAGTGTATAATTATTATATAATATATTGATAGGGCATAGAGACGCATTTTTTTTCGGGGAACAGGGGCGAATTTTTCCGGGGAACAGGGGCGCATTTTTTTTCTTCGGATTTTTTTTTTCTCGCCGTTTCTTCAAACATGCACAGGTGCGGATCTATGATATTTCAGAATGGGGTGGGCGGCTGACCCAGAGGACGGCATTTTCGCCGTCAAAGAGGACCCCATGGGCCTAGAGGGGCGTTAAATATTAATTAATAACATACATTTTCCTGCATTTTTTTAACATTCTCTTACGCTTACTCATTTGCAGTTTGTCTTTTGGAAAAAGAAAAATTATAGATGTATTTTAAAAAGATGATACTGAATTTATTTGTATAGCACATCTCACATGTATGCCGTTCGTCAGTAGCACACATTTTCGTCAGTAGCACGTATATTCGAGTGCGATCGTGAATGTGACTAATTCTGTCACGGCTAGGTCACTCACCTCTCTCTGTCCTGCCGAAATATACCCCCCCCCCCATCTCTCTCCTCTATGGCCTGCCAAAATCTACCTAGCTCTATCTCTGCCTGAATATATCTCTGATGTAAGTGGTAGACATTATTGTCTACCACTTCCATCAGATGCCGACGCTTCCATCTTCCACGGCCGAAAAGGCGCCTCTCGTCCAAATTCCATCGTAGCCACGTCGTTGCGGTGCTTGTTGAAGTCCTTCCCCGTAGCGCATTTGACAATCGCGCCCGCCTGGCTTCTTCTTGCACCAAGAAGAGTTGGCAGGGAGAGATGTTCGAGTTGATGCATGGGGCTGGCGCCGCGACTCATGCTAACTCGTCCTATTTACCCTTGACTGGGATGACCTGCGTAAGTGACAGCGGCCTGAGTGAGATGAAGCCAATGCGCGGGGAGGCTCGTGCCGAAAGTTTGTGACACGTAAATCCTTCGACTTTAAATTCCGCCTGTCAGCAAATATTGTGCGATCGGATATAGTTCATGCAAACAGCTCTGCTTAGTGAAAGGCGCCGACACCATGGTGTCGGCGCGAAACGCATTCAAACGTAAGGTTTGAACCAAATACAAATATGCGCTCAGCTTTAGCTGACAGCACGAGGATAGACCGTTCACGGTAAGTCCAGGAGCTTCCTCATCTCGGCATATAACCTTTTTTGCGGGAAAGTGATTTAGGGCAGCCCCTGCCTCGTCTGGAGTGATACTCATTCTACCTCAATCGAAGGAATATCATCACAAACTATTGTTCTTCTTGTCTCCCATGAGTGACACTCAGTGGCGTGCGTATACATCAACAAAGGGTATGCTGCAGGGACATCACTCGGTCTGAGGGGCCCTAGGTCTGAGGGAGCCCTTTGTCAGCCTGAGGAGACCCTTTGTCAGCCTGTGGGCCCTTATGTCGTAAGCATGTCTATTTCCGAGCCTTCGGCGCGGAAATTGGTCTGCTTACGAGGCCCTTCCGCGCCTTTGGCACGGAGGGGAGAGGGGGGGGGGGGGGGGACTTCACTCAAGGGCTATTATATTGAGTCAGGGTGTGAACATGACTACTGCTATCGAATTATACGTGTAAAATAACCCATAAAACATGTGTCGCATGACTTTCGTAGACCTCTTGCCAAGAGTGACCTTTTGTGACCTGACCTTGACCTTTGCTTACAATTTCACTTTAAATTTCGTAGATGTATCATACCGTTGAGAGCTTTCTGTGTGGCAACAGTCGTAATCTAAGGCTTTGAATGGAAAGTATGGCCCATCAACTCAAATAACTCGATTTTGACTTTTGACCTGACCATGACCTGACATGTGACCTTATTTTTAAAAAATTGGGGATGTGTTAGATTCATCTCATTGAGAGCTTTCGCTCGCCACATTGCGCGTCTTGCTGTGGTCATTGATCGGAAGATACGAAGGGGAGGGGTAAAATTTACCCCCTCCCCGCGCCGCGCGTTCGGCTGGAGACCCCAGCGCCGCGCAGGTTAAGTGACCTTAATAATCAAATTGCCGCAGGGCCTGCACTATTATTTGCAAGAAATTTGTTCATTCCAGTTGGTTCCTTCAAAAGTTATCGCCAAAAATTAGGGTCGAAAGCGGTCTGCAGTTCACAATAGTGTCTTTCTTCTGAATAGGAAGCATTTGCATATTTTTCCATTAGCGTATAATGCGGAAGTCACGAACTGTATGTAACCTGACCTGAGATGACCCGAGGCCAAAAACTTCCCATAATGTAGATAATTGTTTCACAAACAAGCGCTGCGTAGCGCTGCGGGCGGGCGCCCCCCCCCCCCCTGTATCCGCCAGCATGGGGGGGGGGCGGCCGCCCCCCCCCCCCCGCCGCCCCCTCCCTCTATCCGCCCCTGCTCCTTACCGTGTCAACCTGCGGCGGCGGCGGCGGCTCAGGTTTCACTGCACACAATTCAACAAGTTTTAAATTGAACATGCAACAAATTTCACTGTACAAACTTCACTTGGTTGCACATTGTAAAGCATGCACACATACTTGCACAAGCCTTAAACACCAAGTCGTGATAAATAACAGCCTTACTTACCTCTAAATCGATGCAAACCTGCACCTGAATGTCCTGCACGCGCCGCACACGGCGTACTGACTACAGTTTCAGTCCTCCCGAGGACCCCTCCAGGCCGACAAGGGTCCATCAGGCCGAAGAAGAGCTCCTCAGGCCGACTGAGCCCCTCAGACCGACCAAGGGCCCCTCAAGCCAGCCGAGGTTCCCTCAAGCCGACCCAGCCCCCCCCCCCCCCACAGCCCCTAGTCGATCGAGAGCTTTCAGGCCGATCAGGCCGACAGAGGCCCCCTCAGGCCGGCAAGGGAACACTCAGGCCAAGCAATGTCTCCTTGGGCCGACTGGAACCCCCTCGGGTGGACGAAGGACTCCCTCAAGTCGACGGAGTGCCCCCTCAGGTCGACCGAGCTCTCCTCCAGGCCCAACGAGGCTTGTTCAGGTTGACCGAGGGCTCGTCAGGTCAACCAAGGACCCCTCAGGCCGACCTCGGTTAACCTGCTGGAAGAGCCATGGACCCCTGCCCCCCCCCCCCCTGGCCACGATGACCCGATGCCCTTTGATGGTACGACCCCTCGATGTTCCTCCGTATCAAACTATTATTTAAGCACGGATGTTGGATATTTAGTATTTCGTATATTGCAATACCAGGTAGCCAAAAAGGCTGCATAAGCTATCAGCTTATTTCAGGCAAATAATAAATTTACAACAAATTGCATTGCACACCATTTAAATAGAGCACTCCGATCGCTAATTCGTCATGCTCCCGGCCTCCTATTCGCTAATCTGAACGCTTGAACCTTGTATCTACAGACTTGTTAGCAGAAAGAAATTCATGCTACCAACTTGCCCATTATATCATAATCGAAAAGCATCGCAGATGGAATCACAATGCTCTTATACTTCTAAGATGGAATACTCCTAAGATGGAATCACATCTTGATATGATGAAATACGAAAAATTATGAACAGAACAATCTGTACGGAGGGTAGTCCTTGAAATTTTAGAGGGCATAAATTTGGAAAACATTGGGGGCCCGGAGCACCATTGGGGAGGGGGGCTCAGCTCAGCATGGGGGGGGGGGGCTCGGGCCCTCCCAAAGAGATGTAAAGTGCCGCCCCTGTAGCTCAGTGGGAGAGCGCTGGACTTCTGACCTATCCCGGTGTGGCAGCCCGGGTTCGAGTCGCTTCGGCGCTCGCTGTTTGCTCCCGACTGGGATGGCCTGCGGCCGGTGGCAGCGGTCGCACTCAAGGTCAGGTGACGTCAGTGAGCGGGGCGGACCGTGTCCAGGTATGTCGGGCACGTAAAACTTTCGTCTCTAAATTCTGCCGGCCAACAGGAATTGCGCGATCGGGTGGTGAGGTCAGGACCAACGCAACAAGCTCTGCTTAGCGTGGGTCCTGACCTCGGAAATCCATCCATACAAAACATTCGGACTACATTTATTAAAAAAAAAAAAACCTGGAACAGAGAAAGGGCAACGGAATTTGGTCGATGACCAGCGGGAGCGGCTACCAGGGAGCTGATGGCGGGCCAGGGTAACTCACAAATCACACAATACAGCAAAAAGCCGACTAACCCGCCAGGTGCCGGGAGGAGGCGTTTTGAAGCTCCGTAAGTTTTTGTTTTTGTTTGGGGGGATTGCAGGAAAACGGCGGCGCACAACGCCACCGCTTTTTTACGCAGCGCTTGTTTGTGAAACAATTATCTACATTATGGGAAGTTTTTGGCCTCGGGTCATCTCAGGTCAGGTTACAGTGCGTGACCTCCGCATTATACGCCAATGGAAAAATATGCAAATGCTTCCTATTCAGAAGAAAGACACTATTGTGAACTGCAGACCGCTTTCGACCCTAATTTTTGGCGATAACTTTTGAAGGAACCAACTGGAATGAACACATTTCTTGCAAATAATAGTGCAGGCCCTGCGGCAATTTGATTATTAAGGTCACTTAACCTGCGCGGCGCTGGGGTCTCCAGCCTAACCCGCGGCGCGGGGGGGGGGGGGGTAAATTTTACCCCTCCCCCTTCGTATCTTCCGATCAATGACCACAGCAAGACGCGCAATGTGGCGATCGAAAGCTCTCAATGAGATGAATCTAACACATCCCCAAAATTCTTAAAATAAGGTCACATGTCAGGTCATAGTCAGGTCAAAAGTCAAAATCGAGTTATTTGAGTTGATGGGCCATACTTTCCATTCAAAGCCTTATATTACGACTGTTGTCACACAGAAAGCTCTCAACGGTATGATACATCTACGAAATTTAAAGTGAAATTGTAAGCAAAGGTCAAGGTCAAGGTCAGGTCACAAAAGGTCACTATTGGCAAGAGGTCTACGAAAGTCATGCGACACATGTTTTATGGGTTATTTTACACGTATAATTCGATAGCAGTAGTCATGTTCACACCCTGACTCAATATAATAGCCCTTGAGTGAAGTTCAGGTCAGGGTCAGGTCACAAATGGTCAAAATTTGAAATGTAATAATCTAAATAAAAAAGGCATGTTTCTAGACTAGTTTTGTCTCAGAAATACAGTGGTGGCATTGATTTGTCTGTATCTGGTCAGTAAAAGCCAAAACAAACGCAACTTGGAAAAATGACGGCATGAGTTACTTAAACTTAGGGAGTCATAAGTCAGTCGACAATAAAGATATTGCTTTTAAATTTGGTTTGGGTATCGTCCATACTTGGTTCTCTAATATTTATTCTTTTTTTAACAAATATGTTTGAAAATTGTGATTTTGTGAAACATTCCCGAAAACAAAAATTAGGAGGGGGAGGGGGGGGGGGGGTAAAAAAACTCAAAATGGGGAAAATTCGAGATAGCCATTGTGAAGAAAATGTAATTCCCTTCCTTTTGACGGTTGTCAAAGCCCCCCTATCAAAAATTTAGATTTGTTAAATTAATTATAAATGTAGATCGTGTTGAGGGGAACCAAACACCGTTTCATTTTTGAAATCGGACGGGTAGATCTCGAGATCTCGGGGGGGGGGGATTCGCCCCCCCCTGTTACAAATAGGGGTAGCCAGGAGCCTGTTACAAATAGGGTTAAGTTATGATGTAGTAATAGTTTGTTATTTTTCCTCCTGAGGGATAGAGAGTCCCAACCAAGCTCCTGTCTAAGTTTTTCTGATGAGGTGCCAAACGGTGACTATTCTAGCAGCCCGGTATTGCAGCCGTTCCAGTCGGAAGGGCGTCATGTGGCGTTATAAGTCCGTCAAAGATTGCGTCGCAGTTGTCATAGAGCGGTCGGATGTAGGTGGTGTAAATTTGTTCCGAAACAGTACGGGGTAAATATCGTGCAATGGGGTAAACAGGGCTGATAGCTATGTTAACCTTTTTGATTATTTAATTTACACGGATGTGAAACTTTTTATATTTTGAGTATGTTAGTCCGAGGTGCTTATGTGATTCGGGAATGGGAACTGGTTTGCCTCCGAAGGTGAGTTTTGGTATATGACACACCGGTTTATTTGTGCAAGTTTGTTGAACCATTTTTGAAGCATTGAAAGTGATTTTCCATGTCTGCCATCGAAAGCTCGCAAGGAAGCAATCGAAAGCTCTCATTGAGACGCATGACGCATGTTAAAGCATACGTGAAATGTTCAAAATAAGGTCCCATGTCAGGTCACGGTCAGGTGAAATGTCAAAATCGAGGTATTTGCTATACTTTCCATTTCAAACTTTATATTGCTACTATTATGACACAAAGTGTTCTCAGAGGCATAGTACATCTTCCGCATAAGGGAAATTGAGCTTGTAAGCAAAGGTTAAGCCGTCAAGGGCAGGTTGCAGAAAATATCACTATTGGCAAAAGGTCTACGAAAGTCATGCGACACATGTTTTATGAGTTATTTTACACGTAGAATGTGATAGTAGTGGCCAATTTTACACCCTGACCCAATATAATGACCTTTAGGTGAAGTTCAGGTCCAGGTCAGGTTACATTAGGTCAAAATTTGAAATTGGTTAATATAAATATGAAAGTCATGTTTCTAGACCAATTTTGTCTAATAAATGCAGTTATGGCATTTATTTGCCTGTATCTGGTAATTAAAAGCCATAAAATGTTTTTTTTTTGTTAGTACGTCATGAGTTAATCTTGCTTGGGAGCCATAAGTCAGTCAAAAATACATATTTTACTTTACAATTTGGTATGGGTATCGTTCATACTTGGTTATCCAATATATATTCCGTTTTAATACCTTTTAAAATTTCGATTTTGTGGAATTTTTCCTAAACAAATCATTTTTTTTTTGGGGGGGGGGGGGGGGGTCAAAAACTAACAAAAATCAAAATCCGAGATGGCCATTTCAAAGAGAATGCCATTTTCTTTCATTTGACGTTTGTTTTGCAATTTGCTTTACAACTCGATTTTCTACGGTTTTTAGAACAATTTCGTTTTTCCACCAAAAATGACGTCACTAAAACGTCATTATCTCCCAAACTATTTCACCAATTGTAATGACATCAGTTGGGCAAATTACGGGGAGGCGATCTAAAAATTGATCCATAAAAAACGTCGTGACATCATCAAAATGAGTGGAGGATGCCCTTATAAGGAGATCCGATCTCAAAATTGATTGTTTTCCTGACATTCACACCTTCAAACACCCTATCGGCTATCGCTCCTAAAAAAAAATGGCCATCACCCCTGGATTTTTTTTTCTTGGTTGAAACTGCACGAATTGCTCCATCATATGTTCTTGTACAGTCGGTCTCATAATGATCTTCCCTAGCTCTGGGTCTCCCACGGTAGGCAAAACGATAGCTGGCTGAATCCCGCACCGAGGCGGGGCCGGACCGGTTTGACAGCTCGCCCGGTACTGGCCGATACTTGGCGGAATCTGCACCGCTCCGTCCTGGTCTGACCCACGCAGGCCGGTCGGGGAATAACAATGCGCATGTGTGGCGGACCGTGGTTGGAAATATACGCAGACCTAGAATGGCAAGTTAGCGACGAAGTCTGTGATGACCAGTTTTAAGAAAAGCATAGGTCTGTGAAGCATCGCTAAGTGTCCAATTGATAGAACACTGCACGGGATATACTTTAAGACGAATATTTGTATCTCAAGTTGACCGATACCGTTGTCACAGATGTCGTCTTGGAAATGGCTATTCGTCGTGTCGCTTGCGACGATTGCGAAATTTGCATTGCGCCAAAAAATAAAGTGTCGATATTTTGACCTGATCAAGGTCAATGTCAAATTTAAACACGTAGCCAGTCAGATGCTCTATCAGCTGCACACCTGGCGATGCTTCATATACCTAAGGTTTTAAATACTGTCGTCGCAGATATAGTCGCTAACTTAATGGATATAAACCCGCCCAGGTGTGTTTGTGGGCCGTGAAGGACGGAGCGGCGTGATGCGAAAACATCAGTGCGAGGCCCACTGCATTTCCCTGCTTTTTCGTGTAGAACCATCAGGTGGACGTTTGCATTCGTAATTTCGGAGTTCTGCATTACACTTGACACGTGGCATGATTAAGAAAGAAATACACGTAAGAGTGCCTGGTACCACCGCGGTTCGAACCCACGACCAATCTACGAATACGAATAGCGAATAGTAGACAGCACTACCGACTGAGCCATTTGGGCTAACGTGATGAACACTGTTATTCAGTCTCCAATATTGGATCTCAGCCAGCTCAGGACAGGCGACCTCTGGACCCTCGAGGCAGACGGCCCTGATCACCAACCGGGTCGCGGCGCATTCCATTCCGACAACGCCCCGCACTTCCTCCCTCCCCTCCCCTCCCCAGGTCACGCACCTGCCAGACAGCCACAATGGGTGCCAACCTACGGTGGGGAAACCACCATTTTTGTGCCTATCGCGACCGTAGCGCCCAGGGGCGTCGCTACCGGGTGGGTCCGGGTGCCCCGGACCCCCCCCCCCCCACTTTTGAGCGGGCGCCAAAGGCGCCCCCTCAAAAAGTGGGTCTGTTCTGGGTTTTGAGAGGGCGCCGGAGGCGCCCCTTAAAAAAACTCACACAAAAATAAAACCAAGGAAAAACTAAAAAAGCCACCAAAAATGCCCCGCCAGTATGTGTGCGCCCCTATGTCAGTGAGGGCCCAAGCCAGTGGCGAACCGAGTATACGGTCATTCAGGGCATGACCTGGTCCTTTGGACCCGAGGCGCCCATGCAAAGCTGGCGACCAGTGACGGCGCCCCTCCGGCCAGTGACGATGCCACTCCGGCCAGTGATGACGCTCCATCGGCCAGTGACGGCGCCCCCGGCCAGTGAGGGCGCCCCTCTTCGGCCCGTGACAGCGCCCCTCCGGCCAGTGACAGGGCCCCTCCGACCAGTGACGGCGCCCCCTCCAGCAAGTAAAGGCGCCCCTCCGGCCAGTGACGGCGCCCCTCCGGCGGGTGACGGCGCCCCTCCGGATAAAGACGGCGCCCCTCCGGCGAGTGACGGCGCCCTCTAACTAGTGACTGCCCTCTCCGGCCAGTGACGGTGCCCTTCCCCGCCCCCACCGGTCAGTGACGTCGTCCCTCCGGATAGTGATGGTGCCCCTCCGGCCAGTGACACCGCCCCTCCGGCTAGTGACGACGCCCCTCTGGCCAGTGACGGCGACCCTCCGGCCAGTGACCACACCCCTCCGGCGAGTGATGGCGCTCCTCCGGCTAGTGACGGCGCCCCTCCGGCCAGTAACGGCGCCCCTCCGGCAAGTGAGGCGCCCCTCCGGCCAGTGACGGCGACCTTGGCCTGGGAGCAGTCTTGGCCTGGGGAATTGCCTTGGGAGCAGTCCGAATCCAGCTATCCACAATGAAAAACTTGAAAATTTCGCACCGCTTCGCGGCGTCACATCGGTGGCCATCGTCATAACGAGCCATCGCCATCGTCTTCGGTTCGTTGTAACGGTGAATTGAGTGAATAGCATGTTTAGCTTTTTATTCACTACAAGGCCCACCGGCTATGTTTCTGGGTTTTATCGGGCAAACCCGTAAAAATTTCGCGCCGCTTCGCGGCGCTAAATAACAAGTACCTACTATAACATGAAAATCCACATTAAAAAGGCTGCAAAGGCTTAAAACTACACCAATACAAAAATGGGTTATATTTTTTTTCGTCATTTCAGCCGACTCCTCCACTCAAAAATGATCGGCGACGCCCCTGGGTACAGATGACAATTGACATAGTTTTGCTCATTGTAAGGCAATTTTGGAACAATACAAACTGTAAGCTGACATTTTTTTTCCTTTTTCGATATCCCAAAGGGTCGAAAGCGAAAAACACACAAAAATATCAAAATAAAGACATCATTAGAAATCGTGTCGTTGCAAAATAAAGTGGCCCAACTCCGGGAAGAAATTCGAAATTGGGGTAGGTAATGTCCGCTAAAAACGGTTTGCCCCCCCCCCCATGAAAAGAAAAACAACAACAACAAAAAACGGCCGGCTGGATCCGCCCTTGATGTGCAATGTGTCCTTGCATAAGCGCGCGGCTGTGCGGGTGTATGTTTGTAGTTGTCAAAGTGGTATTTGTTCGATTGAAAACCAATACAAAATTGAATTGCCCACTGCGTAACGTCGACATTTATATTCGATATTTTGTCTTGGTTCGTCGATCAACCAGATATTCATGGTTCACCACCTCACCTCTTTTTATGTGAAAGAGGAACCGGAAAATTAAGCAAGTGAAATTAGGGGCGGATCCAGGGGTCACGGCCTCTCTAAAGGTCCTGAAACCATGATTTCCCCCCCCAAAAAAAAACGGTCGTCGGACGTGCATACTTACAGTTTTTCTTCTTCTTTTTTTTTTTGGGGGGGGGGGGAATATGCCACTGGATTTGCCCCCCCCCCCCCCATTCCCATCCCCCGCCCCAACTCACGCCCCTGAATGAAATCCAGCAAATTCATGGGGTTTGCGCCCCTCTAGGTCGGGGCGCCCCCTCTGGGTATGGCGCCCCCCTGGCAGTGGACCCCCCCACACTTTTTAGAAGGTAGCGACGCCTCTGGTAGCGCCACGTGGTGGCAAGGGAAGATCATTATGGGACCGACTGTACCTGGAATGATAAGATCCCTACTTTGGCAGATGTGGCTAAAGTAAGGATCGGCGATCTCAATTTCGGCACTCGCAGCAGCCTCAGCGATCTAAATTTTTATTCGCCACCTGACTGCACGATCTACATACAATTGGATTAGCCAGCTGACGACCGATCTAAAATATGATTGCACGCTGTGGTCGCTGTGTCGTGGAATCAATATTTAGATCGTCATTTATAGTGGAATATTGCCGAATCTGGTCACATTTATTATTCCAATATATGGATGGACAACATGTTCTCCAACACTTGTTAACCTCCGAGTATGCGTATGTTGCTCGTAATTGGCCTAACATAGGTCTCACAGTTCGGTGCTGCATCTATGCCCAAATATGGGCATCACAAAACCTACAAATTGATCGATCTATTTTTGATCGCCTCCCTGTAGTTTGCCCAACTGACATCTTGAGAGAAGACGTAAAATGGATGCAACATAAGGTACAGAAAGTTTCACGTCGATATCTATCATAGTTTTCAAGTTATTGAGAAAATCCGGGAGGGACAAATTCACGTTAAAATCCGGGAGGGACAAACACGTTAATAAACGTCCCCCTGGTTATCTTCCGAACCAATGATCGCAGCGAGACGCGCAAGGCGGTAATCGAAAGCTCTCAATACGATCAGTCTCAATCAAACTCAAACATGTCAAAGTGAGGTCAAATTTCAGGTGTCCGTCAAGTCAAATGTCAAAATCGACGTATTTTAGTTTATGGGCCATGCTTTCCATCCAAAGCCTTCAATTACGACCAGGATCACCTAAAGTGCTGTCAAAGGTATGATACACATCCCGCATGAGCTAAAGTGAGATTGTTGGCCAAGGTCAAGGTCAAGGTCAGGTCACAAAAGGTCACTATGCGCAAAATACCTATGGAAGTCATACAACACATGTTGTATGAGTTATTTTCCACGTATAGTTCGATAGCGATAGTCATTTTACCACCTGACCTCGTTTACGTTAAGTTAATGTCAATTTCAGGTCAAGCTCAGGTCACTGAAGGTCAACAATTTTAATTGATACATATAAATAAAAAGGAATGTTTCTAGACTGGTTTTGTCTCAGAAACACAGTGGCTTCATGTATTTGTCTGTATCTGGCCAATAAAGGACAAAAACGCAAGTTTTAAATATGACGTCAAGAGTTGCCCATACTTTAGATGCCATAAGTCAGTCAAAAATGGTGATATCATTCTGAAATTTGGCATGGTAGGTTCCCATATGTGGTTATCTGACAAATATTGCGGCTTTTTGAATATCTTTTAAACATTTTATTTTGTGGGCATTTTCCCCCTAATTTCTTTTTTGAAATTTTTGGGGTCAAAAACCTAACTTTCACAAATACGAGATGGCCATGTTGTAGCCCTTGCTATTTGCCATCTTTTGACGTCTTAGGATTGCATTTTTCTCCAAATATTGCAGTTGTACGGTCTGTTACATTTTAGCTGATTTGGTGTAAAACTCGTGTGTAGGACGTCACAAAATTCGATATAACTCGAAATATTTTCGACGAAGTTGCTTTATTTTTTCACAGAAGACTTAAATATGATTTAGAAGAAGGTAATAGAAGTTTCACGTTGATAGTGCTATTCGTTTATGAGCTATTACAAAAAGTCATCAGAACCGCAGGCGACATACAACAGGAAACGGTAAAACAGTTAATGGGGGAACGAGTCAGCTGTTATTTTCATTTCCCGTCTCCAAATGTGACGTGCTGTGGTATGGTTTCAGAGCGGTGCTCAGATGGCTTCAGTGTGTACCTGGGTAACTACAGCAAGGACGGACTGCAACAGGGCCGCCCCACCTGCCTCAGCAGTGTTTCGGAAGCTCACATGGCGTCCGGGCTGCTGGCGGCAGCTCGCGCCTGCGGAGAGCACGATCAGCAGCTGCTGGACTTCATCCCTCCCAGTGAAGCCGTGTCCATCCTGCCCACCGGCCTGTCGTACTCGTTGATACTGAACGCACAGATCCTAGCGGAGACGGGTGCGTCGAAGCAGGACAGCAGGTGCGTGTGATGACCGAGCAGCGCTGCTGTGGGGTGTGATGACCGGTCAGCGCTGCTGTGGGATGTGGTGGCGGCCGCTGCTGTGGGGTGTGATGACCGGTCAGCGCTGCTGTGGGGAGTGGTGGCGGCCGCTACTGTGGGGTGGTGCCCCACAGCGCTCATGTGGGGTGGTGTCCCACAGCGCTGCTGTGGGGTGTGGTGGCGGCCGAGTCGCCGCTGTAGTGTTGGCATGTGTCGTGGGAGCTGGAAGTTACGTGCTATGTGGGTGTCACATGGGTACCGAAGCATTAGTCAAGGGCGCATTCAGAACGGCAAAAAAAGTGGGCCAAATTACAAATACTAAAAAGAATGACAAATAAAAACTGATCAGATTTCGCTCCCTTGTGCATTCATAATCGATTTAAAGGAAGCATTTTAAAATAAAAGTTGCTTATATTTGTTTTTAAAATCTGGAAATGTGTCAGCTTTCTGCAAAAATAAATCCTTTGGGGATGGGTGTGGCCCTGATGACCCCTCCCCTTGGATATGCCAGTGGTATCCATGCATTATAAGGTTGCAGAGAGGCAGCATCTGTTTCTATTGTTTTTATTGATATATAAATATTTAAAAAATGGTTTATCTTCGGAGCAGCATCACTTCCAAAGATAAAATTGAACTATACATTGTATTGTTTGATGCAGGTTTCTAACTTTGCACCGATGTCTCGAGAACCGGTGATCGGAGCTTCTTTCTGAGTACATTTACTTTGACATACCCACATCAAGCTATTGCGGGCTAAAAATAAAGCTAGCCGTGCATGGTTCCAATATAAATCATGCTTTGTATGATTTGTTGCTGTAACTGTCAACATTGATCTGACGATAAATCACGATTCATTTCCAGGTACATCGGCACCAGACACAAACCGATTTTGGACAAATCTAGCGTTCCCTTGAACCACGACTGTTTGGAATTGGACTTTGGTAACAGCAACGTGATGACGTCTGTTTCTGGCACCTGTAACCAGAATTTAAACGGATCAAAGGAATACAACTACATCTGCATGACAAACAGTGAGTAGATTCATTCGTTTCCTGAGATGTCACCGGACGTGATACTGAACCAAAAAGACCGACGCCAGTTCATTTTCGTGCCCTCTCTGAGATGACGCTGTCATCTTTGCTCAATGTCATTGCAACTCCGAGATATTGACAGCCGGTGAAATACCCATGGTGCGTGCTTTTCGCCAGTCTCTACCTTAGTTCTAGTTAGTCTCTAGTTACTCTACCATGCTGCATAATAATGAATACAGAAATATAACATATTTTCCATAGTATCATGTATATCATGTATGTATCATGTATCTGTAAACGTCCTGCGAATGAGTTCATTTAACATTTTGGATGATAACAAATGTTCATTTTGGATGATAACATTTTATGGTCCCACAATAAAAACCAATCACTTCCTGGAAAGTAATGTTCTAGTCTAGAACGTGTAATATTGAAAATATTTGTGAAGACTACCTAAGTAAATAGGGCATATTGTGTGATTATTTGTAATGTTTTATTTAACTTTTTATCTGCATTGTATGGGACGGGTTTTATTGATCCATTCGAAATTGCATAGCCTATAATCCATTTTTCATAAGCCGACGCCTAATTCAAATGTCGTCAGTGCTGCACCCATGGCAAAAATCCGAGGCGCCGCTACTGAACTAAATTATGAAATAGGAGCCGTTTCATTTCCGTATTTAAACCCAACATTCTTTAATTCAGTGAAAGTCGAGGAGCCCGGTGTCTGTGCCTTGTTGTCGTCAAACCGAGCACACCATCCAACTCCTCCACAGCCGGCTGTCCGGACGGATTCACGTTTCACGGCGGCTTCTGCTACACACTGGTACAGCAGGTGACTCCGGCCAAACACATGACCGCTTGCGGGGAGCGGCACGGCTCGCCGGCCGAGTTCACCGACCGGTTCGCCGCCTCGGAAGAGCTGCAAACTCTGCTGACGGGGACCGACTTGCCGCAGCCCACCGCGCTGGTTGGCATCTACAAGTGAGTGAGCGCCGCGTCGCAACTCATGGTGTGGTTCCGGGTCCCGATACTGCCCAGTGGGACAGAGTGTAAGGGTGCTGAGTGTGAGGGTGCTGAGTGTGAGGGTGCAGAGTGTGAGGGTGCAGAGTGTGAGGGTGCAGAGTGTGAGGGTGCAGAGTGTGAGGGTGCAGAGTGTGAGGGTGCATAGTGTGAGGGTGCAGAGTGTGAGGGTGCAGAGTGTAAGGTGAGGGTGCAGAGTGTGAGGGTGCAGAGTGTGAGGTTGCAGAGTGTGAGGGTGCAGAGTATGAGGGTACAGAGTGTGAGGGTGCAGAGTGTGAGGGGGCAGAGTGTGAGGGTGCAGAGTGTGAGTGTGCAGAGTGTGAGGGTGCAGAGTGTGAGGGTGCATAGTGTGAGGGTGCAGAGTGTGAGGGTGCAGAGTGTAAGGTGAGGGTGCTGAGTGTGAGGGTGCTGAGTGTGAGGGTGCAGAGTGTGAGGGTGCAGAGTGTGAGGGTGCAGAGTGTGAGGGTGCTGAGTGTGAGGGTGCAGAGTGTGAGGGTGCAGAGTGTGAGGGTGCAGAGTATGAGAGTGCTGAGTGTGAGGGTGCAGAGTGTGAGGGTGCAGAGTGTGAGGGTGCAGAGTGTGAGGGTGCAGAGTGTGAGGGTGCAGAGTGTGAGGGTGCAGAGTGTGAGGCTGCAGAGTGTGAGGGTGCATAGTGTGAGGGTGCAGAGTGTGAGGGTGCAGAGTGTAAGGTGAGGGTGCTGAGTGTGAGGGTGCAGAGTGTGAGGGTGCAGAGTGTGAGAGTGCTGAGTGTGAGGGTGCAGAGTGTGATGGTGCAGAGTGTGATGGTGCAGAGTGTGAGGGTGCAGAGTGTAAGAGTGCAGAGTGTAAGGTGAGGGTGCAGAGTGTGAGGGTGCAGAGTGTGAGAGTGCAGAGTGTGAGAGTGCAGAGTGTAAGGTGAGGGTGCATAGCGTGAGGGTGCATAGTGTGATGGTGCAGAGTGTGATGGTGCAGAGTGTGATGGTGCAGAGTGTGAGGGTGCAGAGTGTGAGGGTGCAGAGTATGAGAGTGCAGAGTGTGAGGGTGCAGAGTGTGAGGGTGCAGAGTGTGAGAGTGCAGAGTGTGAGGGTGCTGAGTGTGAGGGTGCTGAGTGTGAGGGTGCAGAGTGTGAAGGTGCAGAGTGTGAGAGTGCAGAGTGTCAGGGTGCAGAGTGTGAGGGTGCAGAGTGTGAGGGTGCAGAGTGTGAGGGTGCAGAGTGTAAGGTGAGGGTGCAGAGTGTGAGGGTGCAGAGTGTGAGGGTGCAGAGTATGAGAGTGCAGAGTGTGAGGGTGCAGAGTGTGAGAGTGCATAGTGTGAGGGTGCAGAGTGTAAGGTGAGGGAGCAGAGTGTGAGGGTGCAGAGTGTAAGGTGAGGGTGCAGAGTATGAGGGTGCAGAGTGTGAGAGTGCAGAGTGTGAGGGTGCTGAGTGTGAGGGTGCTGAGTGTGAGGGTGCAGAGTGTGAAGGTGCAGAGTGTGAGAGTGCATAGTGTGAGGGTGCAGAGTGTGAGGGTGCAGAGTGTGAGGGTGCAGAGTGTAAGGTGAGGGTTCAGAGTGTGAGGGTGCAGAGTGTGAGGGTGCAGAGTATGAGAGTGCAGAGTGTGAGGGTGCAGAGTGTGAGAGTGCATAGTGTGAGGGTGCAGAGTGTAAGGTGATGGTGCAGAGTGTGAGAGTGCATAGTGTGAGGGTGCAGAGTGTAAGGTGAGGGTGCAGAGTGTGAGGGTGCAGAGTGTGAGGGTGCAGAGTGTGAGGGTGCAGAGTATGATAGTGCAGAGTGTGAGGGTGCAGAGTGTGAAGGTGCAGAGTGTGAAGGTGCAGATTGTGAGAGTGCAGAGTGTGAGGGTGCAGAGTGTGAGGGTGCATAGTGTGAGGGTGCAGAGTGTAATGTGAGGGTGCAGAGTGTGAGGGTGCAGAGTGTAAGGTGAGGGTGCAGACTGCAGAGTGAGTGGGTCCGTGCAGGACTGTGTATACTTATACGGTGGTATTGGGTCGATACGAAGATGCGACTGCCGTCATCTATCGTCGGGGTCTCTCACTCTGTGTATAACCTTGTGTTTAACTACCTACGGCTACGTGTACTGGTGTGCAGGGACTCGTCTAACATGTGTTAACCCGCGACTTACTTGGGGGGGGGGGTATTCCCCCCCCCCCCCTCCCGTTATTTTGCAATAACTCCTAAACCAACACCAGTATCGTCACCAATCATGCGGCACCTTCTCTCACATCAATTCTACACATGTTGGCCAAAGGAAAAAGTTGAGGTTATGATAGATTAACCGGAAATGACGTCAGAGTGATGTCATGTTCTTCGGTTTTTGTTGCAAAATAATGGTTTGCAGAAATCCGTCAAAGGTACAATGTTTGAGATAAATTGATTTGTCTTAAATGAAATTACTGACAATAGACCGGTCTATGAAACTGCTATCTCGGATTTTTAAGTTTTTTTGCAATTAAATTTTTTTAGAAATCCAAATACATTGTTTTTTGTTTTTACTATATTTTTTTTTAAACAAAAAACGGTTATATGTTATGGAGACGTGGTCGGTGAATATATGTACTAAATTTGAAGTCGATATCTTCAAAATTACTGGACCATTTTTGGCACAGCTGTTTGCGCATCAATTACCCACATTGTGTGCAATTCTTGACCTCGGGTCCTCTCAGGTCAGGTCAACAGGCCAGGTCACGTGACCCCACCTCCAAAAAGTTTGCCGTCGTACCACAGCCACAGTTGTTGGCCGATCGGTTTTAAACTTATAGGACTTCATAGGGTCATAGATACCTACAATTCGTGCATCTCTATTTTTGTTTAATATCGGTGACCTAAGGTCGGGTCAATTTCGTGACCTCCCCATTATAAGTCAACGGGAAAATATTCAAACGCTTCCTATTCCGAGGATACAGATGATATCAGTCCAATTCCTTCTGGAGCATGTTATCATAGGTTATTCTTGGTGATCCATGCGCACTTTTTGTTCAGTGACCCCTACAGAGTCAGCCGAGGTCATCAGAGGTCGCCAGCACCTTTTTGTCAATAACTCTCGACAAAATGAAGATAGAGAAGTGAAACTGGCACCAATGTGTTTGTCTCGTCGAGACACGTCTCACAATATGCAACATGACCTACTTGAGTCACCACTTGACATTTACCTCAGGTCAAATTTATAAGTTAACCTAACCTGGTCAGCATGAATATTAATCGAAGCGTCTGGACGAGACAAAAACGATGGCGTTAAAATTTTGCCTTATCTTGATTAGGTCAAGAGTTATTGCGAAAAACAGTTGTGCCAAAATTAACGAGGACGAGGTCATTTCCTTGAGGGGCGATCGACAGGGCGTCACCAATAATGGCGAAAATTTTACAGGCGCCTCTCCTTCCGCACTGTGCCGAACGTGCGGAAGGCAGTGATGGCCTCAGGCCTACGTTACGCTACGGTATGGTTTTTGGTAACCCGTAGCTAAAAAAAATCGTTCCGTAGCGTAATTGAAGTATTTCATAGCGTACTACCGAACAATATTCAAATAACGTAACTGTTACGCAAGGTATTTCGTAGCATAACTGGGGTCGGCGCCACAGCGGGGAGGGGCAGGGGGCGGGCAAACATTGCGCCCCGGTCTTAAGGAGGCCACATAAAACAAAGGGAGGCCCTCGCAAATATACCTAAATACTGAGCAGTCCCTAAATGCATAGACAATTGGAATGAGCTTCGAGTCGCTCCTTGAAATAACAACCGAAAGATGTTCGAGGAGGCACCTACAAAGATAAGCGTGACATGGTCCAAGGAGGCCCTTAAAAAGACAATTGAGGCAAACTTCAAGAAGACCCTAAGCACAACCCATACAAGTTCTAAATATTCCCCAAAGAGATGGCCCACACAAGCACCAAGAAGGTCGCGAAAAGACGCCGACACAAGCTCCTAAAATGCCACTAAGAAGACAACCGATATAGACTCCACATAGGCCCCTACGACAATAACCGGGAAAGCTGTTCATGGGATACTTCAGAGGAAGCTTCTACAACCACAAAATAATCTGAGCAAGCCCCTAGGAAGGCAGTCGGGAATATTTTTGACCAGGCCCCAAGCAAGTTGCCGAAAAGTCCCTTTCTCAAATGGGGCCCTTGCCTTCGGTTTGCCCCTCCCCCGACACAAATCCATGGCGCTGCCCTGCAGACCATATGTTGCTGATGGTAATGGATATCTCATTGGTATCTTATATGGCTGAGGGTAACCTTATTGTTAAATTACAACGTCTTATGGATCGATGGTTAGATTACCGCTTCCCTGTTTCTCTGCAATTAAGGCGCCATATATTATTGATGCAACTCGCCGTTGACTCGCGTCTCAGCCGAAGGTGACTAAAGGCAAATCTTGCTCCTCAGTCGAGACGTGGATACTGTTTGTCACAAACGTTTTTAAAATCCAATAAATGTTTTGCAGCAAAAGCGGTGTGTTATGTTTGAGCGGTGAGGTATTCTTTGAGTTTGTATCCCTATATTGTTACGGCTTATTTTACGTTTAACTTAGTTTTGAGCTAACTCGTAGATTGTGACGTCGCTGAATTTGCAGTATCATACAAGAAGTTATCGACATTTTCATCAGATTGAAATACTTTTTCTATAAATTAAGTCCGAATCATTTGAGTAAAATAATTTGTGACGCCAGGTTTCGCGCTACGCAGAGCTTGTTGCACAGGCCCTGACCCAACCATCAGACCTCGTAATTCCCGGTAACTGGCAGAATTTAGAAGCGAAAGTTTTGCGGACACGAACATACCAACCTGGACAAGGTTCGCCCTGCCCTCTGACGTCACCTGACCTGTGCGTGTGCGACGAGTGCGACCGCTGCCACCAGCCGCAGGCCATCCTAGTCATACAAATAGCGAGTGCCGAAGTGACTTGAACCCGGCCTTCACACTGAGTGAGGCCTACCGTATATAGCTCAGCACTCTACCGTCTGAGCTACAGGGGCGAACAAGTTAAGGCTGGTTTAACTTGGCAGTTTGATAGCTTTATTGGTTTCTGATTTATTGCTATTGCCTATGACCTTTGCGCCACATATTGCACTAATGATGATGCTGTGTGACTGTGTTACGACTTACGAATGTCCTCGCAAATGTCTGTCACGAAGGAAATGCATGACAGCTGGTTGATAGGAAAATTATAAATGTGGATGCACGAACAAATCACCGTTACATGCTGTTGATTTGGCTGGCATCTTTTTTATCGGAGTACGATATATTCTAAGCTACGTTTAACGAAAAATAGCGTAATCAGTAACGTAACAAAATATAACGTAATGTAATTCAGTAGCGTAGCGTTGGCCTAAAAACCATACGTAGCGTGGCGTAATTCTGTAGCGTAGCGTATGATAGGCCATCACTGGCGGAAGGAGAGGCCCCATCTCCCAGTCACTAGTCAGAGGGGCGCCGTCACTGGTCGGAGGGGCGGCGTCACTCGCCGAAGGGGCGCGGTCATTGACCAGAGGGGCGTCCTCACTGGCCGGAGTGGCGCCGTCACTGGCCGAAGGGGCGCCGTCACTGATTGGAGGGGCGCCAGCTTTGCATGGGCGCCTCGGGTCCAAAGGACCAGGTCATGACCTGAATAACCGTATACCCGGTACGCCACTGCCTCTGGA
>JAXIVJ010002590.1:57500-77500 GCA_036785665.1 Chirona hameri
AGTTGACCCCTGTCTCCTGTAGCGAGACCGACACCTCCGTCACGGCAGTCATCTGCCAGACCCCCGGCTACTTCAGCAATGGAGACGGTGAGCTGGTTTCTGCCGGCTTTGGAGCTGAACGCGGGCGCCACCCGCACGTCCCGCAGTGCGCCCCTCCCCCGTATCTGACATGGACGGCTACTTTGACATTGAGAGTGAAAAACCTCCAGGTATATTCAGAATTTACTTACTGATAAACATTAAGATCAATATGATTTACAAAGCGGTGTGGCCTGCCAGCTGAACACGCGTCTTTCCATTCGCAGAGCACTGTTCGATCAAGTACAATCAGATAGCGCCCTCTAGCGACGAGGGTCCGGCGCCGACAGTGACTCGCTCGCCGGCAGCGGTGGATAAAATCGCCCCTCTGGTCACCGGGGACACTGTGACTCTCTCCTGTCCATACGGCTTTAAGCTGTACACTGCCGCTGGGCTGCGCCAGATGGAGTTCGAATGCACAAACCTGCAGACGGAGTGGAGGCCGACCCAACCCCTGCCTGAAGCGGTACCGACGGACACGCCGCCGAAGTGTGTGCCAGGTGGGTTACCAGGCTACAGGTGTGTCTGGTCGTTACAGTGTGGCTGATGGCCGTTTTCGCCTCGCCAACGGACAGTTACGTGGGTGCTGTTGTTTCAAGACAATGATTGTCCCGGGACATGAAGGCGAGGTTATTGGTTATCACTCATTCTGATATCACATGTAATTTGTATAAGGCGTATGAGCTGTTTGTCCTTGTGAGATTTGCCTGTGCGACGTGACACAGTTGTGCGGCGAGTCGTCAACCTCAGCTTCTCGATTTCTACGCCGCGGTTAAACAGGTAGACTAGCCGCAGCGCACGGAGGTCCCGCGGCACAGTCTGCCCAGTTCACCAGGATGCAGTGCAAACTGGCTCTGCAGGTGGTGAGAACGCCACGCGTGCGAAATTTTCACACTCAGCGTCTTTTGATTTTGTGCCGTCTGCCGTGAATGTTTCGTATCACTGTATCATCACCATGATGACGATAACAAAGACATGCCATCGTGTTCAGTAGAGTGCGCCTGCGCCATCATCGACGGGCTAAACTCGCGTGCCGTTCCAGCGTGCGAGCTGCCGGCGGAGGACCAAAGGCCGTTACATAGCTCTAGGAACCTGACGGAGAACGGCAAACTGCTGGTGCACACGTGTCACGACCTGCTGGAGACGGTCAGCGGCCACCACCAGCAGGTGCAGACGTGTAACCATGCCAACAGCCAGTGGCAGTCAACCGGCACCAGCCCTCTGGACCTGGAGCCGTGCGACAGTGAGTAATGTACAGACCTGGTACCAGCCCTCTGGACCTGGAGCCGTGCGACAGTGAGTAATACACAGACCCGGTACCAGCCCTCTGGACCTGGAGCCGTGCGACAGTGAGTAATGTACAGACCCGGTACCGGCCCTCTGGACCTGGAGCCGTGCGACAGTGAGTAATGCACAGACCCGGTACCATCCCTCTGGACCTGGAGCCGTGCGACAGTGAGTAATACACAGACCCGGCACCATCCCTCTGGACCTGGAGCCGTGCGACAGTGAGTAATGTACAGACCCGGCACCGGCCCTCTGGACCTGGAGCCGTGCGGGAGCCGTGCGACAATGAGTAATACACAGATCCGGTACCGGCCCTCTGGACCTGGAGCCGTGCGACAGTGAGTAATGCACAGACCCGGTACCGGCCCCCTGGACCTGGAGCCGTGCGACAGTGAGTAATACACAGACCCGGCACCATCCCTCTGGACCTGGAGCCGTGCGACAGTGAGTAATACACATACCCGGTACCAGCCCTCTGGACCTGGAGCCGTGCGACAGTGAGTAATACACAGACCCGGTACCAGCCCTCTGGACCTGGAGCCGTGCGACAGTGAGTAATGCACAGACCCGGTACCGGCCCCCTGGACCTGGAGCCGTGCGACAGTGAGTAATACACAGACCCGGCACCATCCCTCTGGACCTGGAGCCGTGCGACAGTGAGTAATACACATACCCGGTACCAGCCCTCTGGACCTGGAGCCGTGCGACAGTGAGTAATACACAGACCCGGTACCAGCCCTCTGGACCTGGAGCCGTGCGACAGTGAGTAATACACGGATCCGGTACCGGCCCTCTGGACCTGGAGCCGTGCGACAGTGAGTAATACACATACCCGGTACCAGCCCTCTGGACCTGGAGCCGTGCGACAGTGAGTAATACACATACCCGGTACCAGCCCTCTGGACCTGGAGCCGTGCGACAGTGAGTAATGCTCAGACCCGGTACCATCCCTCTGGACCTGGAGCCGTGCGACAGTGAGTAATGTACAGACCCGGCACCGGCCCTCTGGACCTGGAGCCGTGCGACAGTGAGTAATACACATATCCGGTACCGGCCCTCTGGACCTGGAGCCGTGCGACAGTGAGTAATACACAGACCCGGTACCAACCCTCTGGACCTGGAGCCGTGCGACAGTGAGTAATGTACAGACCCGGTACCAACCCTCTGGACCTGGAACCGTGCGACAGTGAGTAATGAACAGACCCGGTACCAGCCCCCTGGACCTGGAGCCGTGCAACAGTGAGTAATGCACAGACCCGGTACCAGCCCCCTGGACCTGGAGCCGTGCGACAGTGAGTAATACACAGACCCGGTACCATCCCTCTGGACCTGGAGCCGTGCGACAGTGAGTAATACACATACTCGGTACCAGCCCTCTGGACCTGGAGCCGTGCGACAGTGAGTAATACACATACCCGGTACCAGCCCTCTGGACCTGGAGCCGTGCGACAGTGAGTAATACACATACCCGGTACCAGCCCCCTGGACCTGGAGCCGTGCGACAGTGAGTAATACACATACCCCGTACCAGCCCTCTGGACCTGGAGCCGTGCGACAGTGAGTAATACACATACCCGGTACCAGCCCTCTGGACCTGGAGCCGTGCGACAGTGAGTAATACACATACCCGGTACCAGCCTTCTGGACCTGGAGCCGTGCGACAGTGAGTAATACACATACCCGGTACCAGCCCTCTGGACCTGGAGCCGTGCGACAGTGAGTAATACACATACCCGGTACCAGCCCTCTGGACCTGGAGCCGTGCGACAGTGAGTAATACACATACCCGGTACCAGCCCCCTGGACCTGGAGCCGTGCGACAGTGAGTAATACACATACCCGGTACCAGCCCTCTGGACCTGGAGCCGTGCGACAGTGAGTAATACACGGATCCGGTACCGGCCCTCTGGACCTGGAGCCGTGCGACAGTGAGTAATGCACAGACCCGGTACCAGCCCTCTGGACCTGTAGCCGTGCGACAGTGAGTAATACACAGACCCGGTACCAGCCCCCTGGACCTGGAGCCGTGCGACAGTCAGTAATACACAGACCCGGTACCATCCCTCTGGACATGGAGCCGTGCGACAGTGAGTAATGCACAGACCCGGTACCAGCCCTCTGGACCTGGAGCCGTGCGACAGTGAGTAATACACAGATCCGGTACCGGCCCTCTGGACCTGGAGCCGTGCGACAGTGAGTAATACACAGATCCGGTACCGGCCCTCTGGACCTGGAGCCGTGCGACAGTGAGTAATACACAGACCCGGTACCAGCCCTCTGGACCTGGAGCCGTGCGACAGTGAGTAATGCACAGACCCGGCACCGGCTATCGGCTATCGGATCGGGCTTATAAGACATTCAGTCCGTTGAATGTGTTGCTATGTTGCAGTGCTGTATACAGGCCCCAGTGCAATGGGTCGTGCTGTTGTTTTGCATGGTGATTGGTGTTTGTGGGCCCTGACCTGATTGGTGATTGGTGTTTGTGGGCCCTGACCTAGTTGGCTGCGTCTATGTGCTGCAGTGCTGTCAGATGCGTTGCAGACAGTGTAAGAACACAGGCGCCAACACAGTGACAGGAGCGTCGCCATCGGAGGGGGGGGGGGGGGGAGGATCGCTCCGGACGGAGTTCCCCCCAAGATTCGCAGGAATTTAACATTAGCCTTATTGGGCTGCCCCCCCCTCCCTAAACCCCTGGCTGCCCCAACCCCCACTCAAAATGTTGTGGCGACGCCACTGTACAGTGCAGGCACGTAGCCAGGATTTCGTCCAGGGGGGAGGGGGTGCGGCGCCTCGAAAGGGCCCCATCCCGAGCGCTGAAAGGGCCCCTTCCCAAGCGTTGAAAGGTCCCAACAAAACCAAATTAAAAAAGGTGAGTCAGGCCCCTAGGTCCTGACTCACCTAGGGGCCCTTTCGGTCTGGTCAGGGGACCCTCTGACCTGCGCAGGAGCCCTTTGAACTTCCCAGGGGCCCTCCGGGGTTTGTCCAAGGACTCTTCAACCCGCTCAGGGGCCCTTATGACCTAGCAAGGGACTGTGCTGGCTGCTGTGTCGCCTTGCCGACATGCTCAGGGGCCTCCCGACCTGCCCAGGGGCCTCTCTATGCTGGCTAGGGGCCCATTCGACGTGTTCAGGGAGCCCTCGGACCCGCTCAGGAGGCCTTTCGGTCTGGCCAGGACCCCTCTGACATGCACAGGGCTCTTTTGAACGTCCAAGGGGCCCTCTGGTCTTTCAGAAAGGGTCCTGGTGGCCCTAAAGAGCCTCTGAAGTGCTCTAAATTCTTTAAAGACCACGCTTCGCGTGGTAAAGGGCCCTCCTGGCTTCCAGGGGGTGCGCCTCCCCCCTCTCCCCTGGCTACGTGCCTGGTACAGTGGCCTGCACTGCTGAGTGCTGTGTTTCAGGGTGTCTGATGAACCCGCTACAGCCGGACAGTCTGAGCACATTCAGCAGCGATTGGCAGTCAGCTCTGAACTCCTCCCATGCCATCAACACCGTGGTGACATTCACCTGCAACGCATCGCTGACCACGGCTAACGGCAGCCTCCACCAGCAGCAGATCTGCACATCGCTCGGATGGGTGGGTCGAACGGGGCGCCTACCTGGCGGCAAATCTATGTACTACTGCTGTGCTGACGGTCGTGTAGACAGCGACACTGGTTTTGATTCCGAATACGGGGAACGAAGTAACATTTTTAGTGCGGTGATTCGTACTTTGTCACAACACTGAACACAATGTGTCATTCAACAGAATTAACCATATAGCGCTGATGCCAAAAGGATTTTCCAGCTCTGTTAACAATCTCTAGCGTTCTTCCTGCTCTGACCTTAGAAATTGCACGGTTGGCTGCTGTCGTTCTAAGATGGTCCTCCGGCTATCCCCAGTTCGTATCACTGCACGGCGTGGTCTGTGCTGGACTGACCATCTGACCGTGGCCTGTGCTGGACTGATGATCTGACCGTGGCCTGTGCTGGACTGACCATCTGACCGTGGCCTGTGCTGGACTGACCATCTGACCGTGGCCTGTGCCGGACTGACGATCTGACCGTGGCCTGTGCTGGACTGACCATCTGACCGTGGCCTGTGCCGGACTGACGATCTGACCGTGGCCTGTGCCGGACTGACGATCTGACCGAGGCCTGTGCTGGACTGACGATCTGACCGTGGCCTGTGCCGGAATGACGATCTGACCGAGGCCTGTGCCGGACTGACGATCTGACCGTGGCCTGTGCTGGACTGACGATCTGACCGTGGCCTGTGCTGGACTGACCATCTGACCGTGGTCTGTGCCGGACTGACGATCTGACCGAGGCCTGTGACGGACTGACGATCTGACCGAGGCCTGTGCTGGACTGACAATCTGACCGAGGCCTGTGCCGGACTGACGATCTGACCGTGGCCTGTGCTGGACTGACGATCTGACCGTGGCCTGTGCTGGACTGACGATCTG
Organism: Chirona hameri; assembly: GCA_036785665.1. Lineage (NCBI taxonomy): Eukaryota > Metazoa > Arthropoda > Thecostraca > Balanomorpha > Balanidae > Chirona > Chirona hameri. Next base: position 63,310 of record JAXIVJ010002590.1, read on the forward strand.
ACCGAGGCCTGTGCCGGACTGACGATCTGACCGTGGCCTGTGCTGGATTGACGATCTGACCGTAGCCTGTGCTGGACTGACGATCTGACCGTGGCCTGTGCTGGACTGACGATCTGACCGTGGCCTGTGCCGGACTGACGATCTGACCGTGGCCTGTGCTGGACTGACGATCTGACCGTGGCCTGTGCTGGACTGACGATCTGACCGTGGCCTGTGCTGGACTGACCATCTGACCGTGGCCTGTGCTGGACTGACGATCTGACCGAGACCTGTGCTGGACTGACCATCTGACCGTGGCCTGTGCCGGACTGACGATCTGACCGTGGCCTGTGCTGGACTGACGATCTGACCGAGGCCTGTGCTGGACTGACGATCTGACCGAGGCCTGTGCCGGACTGACGATCTGACCGTGGCCTGTGCTGGACTGACCATCTGACCGTGGCCTGTGCTGGACTGACGATCTGACCGAGGCCTGTGCTGGACTGACGATCTGACCGTGGCCTGTGCTGGACTGACGATCTGACCGTGGCCTGTGCTTGACTGACGATCTGACCGAGGCCTATGCTGGACTGACGATCTGACCGTGGCCTGTGCTGGACTGATGATCTGACCGTGGCCTGTGCCGGACTGACGATCTGACCGTGGCCTGTGCTGGACTGACGATCTGACCGTGGCCTGTGCCGGACTGACGATCTGACCGAGGCCTGTGCCGGACTGACGATCTGACCGTGGCCTGTGCCGGACTGACGATCTGACCGTGGCCTGTGCTGGGCTGACGATCTGACCGTGGCCTGTGCCGGACTGACGATCTGACCGTGGCCTGTGCCGGACTGACGATCTGACCGTGGCCTGTGCTGGACTGACCATCTGACCGTGGCCTGTGCCGGACTGACGATCTGACCGAGGCCTGTGCTGGACTGACAATCTGACCGTGGCCTGTGCTGGACTGACCATCTGACCGTGGCCTGTGCTGGACTGACGATCTGACCGTGGCCTGTGCTGGACTGACGATCTGACCGAGGCCTGTGCTGGACTGACGATCTGACCGAGGCCTGTGCCGGACTGACGATCTGACCGTGGCCTGTGCTGGACTGACCATCTGACCGTGGCCTGTGCTGGACTGACGATCTGACCGAGGCCTGTGCTGGACTGACGATCTGACCGAGGCCTGTGCCGGACTGACGATCTGACCGTGGCCTGTGCCGGACTGACGATCTGACCGTGGCCTGTGCTGGACGGACGATCTGACCGTGGCCTGTGCCGGACTGACGATCTGACCGAGGCCTGTGCCGGACTGACGATCTGACCGTGGCCTGTGCCGGACTGACAATCTGACCGAGGCCTGTGCCGGACTGACGATCTGACCGTGGCCTGTGCTGGATTGACGATCTGACCGTGGCCTGTGCTGGACTGACGATCTGACCGTGGCCTGTGCTGGGCTGACGATCTGACCGTGGCCTGTGCCGGACTGACGATCTGACCGTGGCCTGTGCTGGACTGACGATCTGACCGTGGCCTGTGCTGGACTGACGATCTGACCGTGGCCTGTGCTGGACTGACGATCTGACCGAGGCCTGTGCCGGACTGACGATCTGACCGTGGCCTGTGCCGGACTGACGATCTGACTGTGGCCTGTGCCGGACTGACGATCTGACAGTGGCCTGTGGTGGACTGACGATCTGACCGTGGCCTGTGCTGGACTGACGAGTGACGATCTGACCGTGGCCTGTGCTGGACTGACCATCTGACCGTGGCCTGTGCTGGACTGACCATCTGACCGTGGCCTGTGCTGGACTGACGATCTGACCGTGGCCTGTGCTGGACTGACGAGTGACGATCTGACCGTGGCCTGTGCTGGACTGACCATCTGACCGTGGCCTGTGCTGGACTGACGATCTGACCGTGGCCTGTGCTGGACTGACGAGTGACGATCTGACCGTGGCCTGTGCCGGACTGACGATCTGACCGTGGCCTGTGCTGGACTGACGATCTGACCGTGGCCTGTGCTGGACTGACGACCTGACCGTGACCTGTGCTGGACTGACCATCTAACCGTGGCCTGTGCTGGACTGACGATCTGACCGAGGCCTGTGCTGGACTGACGATCTGACCGAGGCCTGTGCTGGACTGACGATCTGGCCGAGGCCTGTGCCGGACTAACGATCTGACCGGGTTTGACCGACGCGGTGGCCGTGCCGTGTCGGCAGGTGGGAGACATTCAGCCGTGTAACGTCTGCCTCCCGTGGCCGGACACGTCGCCCAGCGTTACCCTAAACACGTCTCAGCCGGCTGGGTTCGGACAGACCACCGAAATGGTTTGCCAGACCGGTCTGAGGTCGGCCAGCAACGAGACGGAGCAGCTGGTCGTCTGCAGCCCAGCCGGCTGGCAGGCCTGCGACCTCAACTTCACCTGCACACGTCAGTGGCTGCAGCTGCCGGCGCAGCACCGTCAAATGTCGGCGCCGAGTACCACTTCGCTAGCGATGGTGGTGTATTCCGATCATACACATCTAATGTTGGGAGTGTGATGCTTATCGAACCGAATGGTGGCCTGTAATGCGTGTTTTGACGTGATTGCAACATTTACCAACAACAGTCGATGACATTTGGAGCGTTAATTGGTAAAATTGGCCGAACCAGTATCAGCGATATACGCAGGGAAGCGGGTTTGATTAGCTAATCGATATATCAAATGGATTGGTCTAGTCCATTCCAGGCTTTGCTAGACATTTATTGGTGCTAGCACAGTCTTGTCATTATGTTGTGTTCCCTATCTGTGATGCTAAAAGTGCCATTCCGAGGCTTCTACAGAACGTTTACTGCTGTTTGCCCTCTCTGACTAGTGATCTGAACAACAGCTGAAATAGTGCGGCAAGGACATATATATTGATGCCTGATGACGTCACATCTCCTCTGCAGACTGTGTCGGCGAACCGCCGGCCGTGATTGGTGACGGTCTGATGACGTCAAAATGGGACAGCGAGTCAGCTTTGCTGGGTTCCTCTGTGGAGTACTTCTGTGAGCCCGGCCTGACCACGGCCGACGGTGCCACACAACAGGTCTCCAACTGCACCGCCGAGGCTGGCTGGCAGAAGGAGCTGCTGCCCTGTACATGTGAGTCCCACACTGCCATCCGTTGCCCTGTACATGTGAGTCTCACACTGCCAGCTGCTACCCTGTACATGTGCGTATCACACTGATGGCTGCTGCCCTGTATGTATGTCCGTGTGAGTCTCCCACACTGCAGTATTGCGGTCCAGCTGCGGGTACGGCTGAGGGTATAGTGACCCGTGTATGTGAGCGATCGGTGCCACGGACATACGCTGCTCACGGAACAGTCGATAGACAATTCACACAGCTGGACTGGCTTGATAACCCAGAACCCAAGACATATAACCTGTCGTTCAGTGTGCGGATTCGTTTGTGAATATTGCAATTGTAGCGTGGGGGAGACGAGTGGCGTCGAAGAGAGAGGGGTGTGAGTGCTCCGTTCTGATTTTGCTGTGTTGGGCCAGATCATGTTGAGGTCCGAGAGTGATCGATTTCTTTCTTAGAGACAGGTGGTGAAAGTGAGCTTTTGACGTCGTCCCCCTTGCATACAAACGCATCTGATGGTAGAAGATGCTTAAATACTGCTGAACTATGAAAAAATAGGCTGAACATCCTGGATCATTGTATAGGCCAATTCCGTCATACTATAGGCCCGTTGAACTACATGCCACTTCACTGCTCAAAGGAGGGAGGACAATGTTTCGCCCATGCAGGTGAGACGGTACAACGGGGAAAGGTGCCGGACTGGGGTTGTTGGTGATACCCAGTGACCATTGCCAACGTTGGAGAGATAGGTCATCCGTCCAGTTGCCCACTTCCCTTGTACTCCTGCTTACCTCCTCATCAAAAACACCCACTCGTCATGAATAGCGTTGCTGTGATTTAAATTGCCTTCAAGTATCAATCCGTTTGGCTGTCCTGGCTTGAGCCTGAACCACTCCTACTGGTCCTTAACCTAAGATTAATCCTTCGTCAACCTCACTGCCACTCTCTCAGTTACAGACATTCCGCTTTCATTCGCCCCATAATTATTTGTTCAGCCCCCACAATTCCCTCCCACTAGTGCCGGATGCCGCGTGGATGAGTGACCTCCAGGTAGGATAAATGTCCTTCATCGTCCCCGAAATCCGTAATTTGCTCCGCTATACGACAGTATTTCTGCGTGGGTCACCCAGAAAATATAATATTAATTAAACTCGTTTTTCTACATCCCAGGGAGTCTGGGCAACATCCATAGGACTTATAGGGATCATGCCGACACGCTTTACTGCCCGTCTTACCCTCTCAGTCCGGGAGAGGCACCTAACCCTAATGCCGGCAACCGTGGAGCTCCGCCGGACCAACCATGGAGCTCCGCCGGACCTGTACCCTCGGTCCGGTCCGTAACCTGGGCTCCGCCGGACCTGTAACCTCGGTCCGGTCCATCACTGTGGAGCTCCGCCGAACCTGTAACCTCGGTCCGGTCCGTAACCTGGGCTCCGCCGGACCTATAACCTCGGCCCGGTCCATCACCGTGGAGCTCCGCCGGACCTGTAACCTCGGTCCGGTCCGTAACCTGGGCTCCGCCGGACCTGTAACCTCGGTCCGGTCCATCACTGTGGAGCTCCGCTGGACCTGTAACCTCGGTCCGGTCCATCACCGTGGAGCTCCGCTGGACCTGTAACCTCGGTCCGGTCCATCACCGTGGAGCTCCGCTGGACCTGTAACCTCGGTCCGGTCCATCACTGTGGAGCTCCCCTGGACCTGTAACCTCGGTCCGGTCCATCACCGTGGAGCTCCGCTGGACCTGTAACCTCGGTCCGGTCCATCACCGTGGAGCTCCCCTGGACCTGTAACCTCGGTCCGGTCCATCACCGTGGAGCTCCGCTGGACCTGTAACCTCGGTCCGGTCCATCACCGTGGAGCTCCGCTGGACCTGTAACCTCGGTCCGGTCCATCACCGTGGAGCTCCGCTGGACCTGTAACCTCGGTCCGGTCCATCACTGTGGAGCTCCCCTGGACCTGTAACCTCGGTCCGGTCCATCACCGTGGAGCTCCGCTGGACCTGTAACCTCGGTCCGGTCCATCACCGTGGAGCTCCGCTGGACCTGTAACCTCGGTCCGGTCCATCACCGTGGAGCTCCGCTGGACCTGTAACCTCGGAAGGCCATACCGGGAGCTTCGCTGGACCTGTAACCTCGGTCCGGTCCATCACCGTGGAGCTCCGCTGGACCTGTAACCTCGGTCCGGTCCATCACCGTGGAGCTCCGCTGGACCTGTAACCTCGGTCCGGTCCATCACCGTGGAGCTCCGCTGGACCTGTAACCTCGGTCCGGTCCATCACCGTGGAGCTCCGCTGGACCTGTAACCTCGGTCCGGTCCATCACCGTGGAGCTCCGCCGAACCTGTAACCTCGGTCCGGTCCATCACCGTGGAGCTCCGCTGGACCTGTAACCTCGGTCCGGTCCATCACCGTGGAGCTCCGCTGGACCTGTAACCTCGGTCCGGTCCATCACCGTGGAGCTCCGCTGGACCTGTAACCTCGGTCCAGTCCATCACCGTGGAGCTCCGCTGGACCTGTAACCTCGGTCCGGTCCATCACCGTGGAGCTCCGCCGAACCTGTAACCTCGGTCCGGTCCATCACCGTGGAGCTCCGCTGGACCTGTAACCTCGGTCCGGTCCATCACCGTGGAGCTCCGCTGGACCTGTAACCTCGGTCCGGTCCATCACCGTGGAGCTCCGCTGGACCTGTAACCTCGGTCCGGTCCATCACCGTGGAGCTCCGCCGAACCTGTAACCTCGGTCCGGTCCATCACCGTGGAGCTCCGCCGAACCTGTAACCTCGGTCCGGCCCCCAATCAAAAATAAATAAATACAAACTAGCATCGGCCGGCACCGATGGCGGACTACGCGGATGGCCTTGCCTAAATATCGACTGCGGGCTCCCCGAGAGGGACTTCTAAGGCTTTCCTACCTCCTGACATATGTTTCTTTCCTCCACTCGCCCTCCTTGTTCTGCTCCCACCCGTCGCCTCTGGTAATTGACACCCGCAGTCTCGGAATCAGCCTCCTACAAACTCCCTATATAGTATATACCTATTTAAATACCAAAATGTCTTGGCAAAATGTAATGAGCATCGCCATTCATACTTGGCCATGCTGGTAGATATTTCGACATGAAAGCCGGGCACACAAGTGGTCATGCCTCAGTCAAGGTCCCCGGCTGTCTTGGTTACGTGGTCACATGATTACCCCGAATATTCTTACCATACATCCGTCGGCTGTCAGTAGACAACCATAGGCACCGGTAACGACATCCGACGGCTGTCAGTAGACAACCATAGGCACCGGTGTCGACATCCGTCGGCTGTCAGTAGACAACCATAGGCACCGGTAACGACATCCGACGGCTGTCAGTAGACAACCATAGGCACCGGTGTCGACTTCCGTCGGCTGTCAGTAGACAACCATAGGCACCGGTAACGACATCCGACGGCTGTCAGTAGACAACCATAGGCACCGGTAACGACATCCGTCGGCTGTCAGTAGACAACCATAGGCACCGGTGTCGACATCCGTCGGCTGTCAGTAGACAACCATAGGCACCGGTAACGACATCCGTCGGCTGTCAGTAGACAACCATAGGGACCGGTATCGACATCCGTCGGCTGTCAGTAGACAACCATAGGCACCGGTGTCGACATCCGTCGGCTGTCAGTAGACAACCATAGGCACCAGTATCGACATCCGTCGGCTGTCAGTAGACAACCATAGGCACCGGTATCGACATCCGTCGGCTGTCAGTAGACAACCATAGGCACCGGTAACGACATCCGTCGGCTGTCAGTAGACAACCATAGGCACCGGTATCGACATCCGTCGGCTGTCAGTAGACAACCATAGGCACCGGTAACGACATCCGTCGGCTGTCAGTAGACAACCATAGGCACCGGTAACGACATCCGTCTGCTGTCAGTAGACAACCATAGGCACCGGTGTCGACATCCGTCAACTGTCAGTAGACAACCATAGGCACCGGTGTCGACATCCGTCGGCTGTCAGTAGACAACCATAGGCACCGGTATCGACATCCGTCGGCTGTCAGTAGACAACCATAGGCACCGGTATCGACATCCGTCGGCTGTCAGTAGACAACCATAGGCACCGGTAACGACATCCGTCGGCTGTCAGTAGACAACCATAGGCACCGGTAACGACATCCGTCGGCTGTCAGTAGACAACCATAGGCACCGGTATCGACATCCGTCGGCTGTCAGTAGACAACCATAGGCACCGGTGTCGACATCCGTCGGCTGTCAGTAGACAACCATAGGCACCGGTATCGACATCCGTCGGCTGTCAGTAGACAACCATAGGCACCGGTGTCGACATCCGACGGCTGTCAGTAGACAACCATAGGCACCGGTATCGACATCCGTCGGCTGTCAGTAGACAACCATAGGCACCGGTGTCGACATCCGTCGGCTGTCAGTAGACAACCATAGGCACCGGTAACGACATCCGTCGGCTGTCATAGACAACCATAGGCACCGGTAACGACATCCGTCGGCTGTCAGTAGACAACCATAGGCACCGGTGTCGACATCCGTCGGCTGTCAGTAGACAACCATAGGCACCGGTAACGACATCCGTCGGCTGTCATAGACAACCATAGGCACCGGTAACGACATCCGTCGGCTGTCAGTAGACAACCATAGGCACCGGTGTCGACATCCGTCGGCTGTCAGTAGACAACCATAGACACCGGTGTCGACATCCGTCGGCTGTCAGTAGACAACCATAGGCACCGGTATCGACATCCGTCGGCTGTCAGTAGACAACCATAGGCACCGGTGTCGACATCCGTCGGCTGTCAGTAGACAACCATAGGCACCGGTGTCGACATCCGTCGGCTGTCAGTAGACAACCATAGGCACCGGTGTCGACATCCGACGGCTGTCAGTAGACAACCATAGGCACCGGTATCGACATCCGTCGGCTGTCAGTAGACAACCATAGGCACCGGTGTCGACATCCGTCGGCTGTCAGTAGACAACCATAGGCACCGGTGTCGACATCCGACGGCTGTCAGTAGACAACCATAGGCACCGGTAATGACATCCGACGGCTGTCAGTAGACAACCATAGGCACCGGTATCGACATCCGTCGGCTGTCAGTAGACAACCATAGGCACCGGTGTCGACATCCGACGGCTGTCAGTAGACAACCATAGGCACCGGTGTCGACATCCGTCGGCTGTCAGTAGACAACCATAGACACCGGTAACGACATCCGACGGCTGTCAGTAGACAACCATAGGCACCGGTGTCGACATCCGTCGGCTGTCAATAGACAACCATAGGCACCGGTGTCGACATCCGTCGGCTGTCAGTAGACAACCATAGGCACCGGTGTCGACATCCGTCGGCTGTCAGTAGACAACCATAGGCACCGGTGTCGACATCCGTCGGCTGTCAGTAGACAACCATAGGCACCGGTATCGACATCCGACGGCTGTCAGTAGACAACCATAGGCACCGGTAACGACATCCGTCGGCTGTCAGTAGACAACCATAGGCACCGGTGTCGACATCCGTCGGCTGTCAGTAGACAACCATAGGCACCGGTATCGACATCCGACGGCTGTCAGTAGACAACCATAGGCACCGGTAACGACATCCGTCGGCTGTCAGTAGACAACCATAGGCACCGGTAACGACATCCGTCTGCTGTCAGTAGACAACCATAGGCACCGGTATCGACATCCGACGGCTGTCAGTAGACAACCATAGGCACCGGTGTCGACATCCGTCTGCTGTCAGTAGACAACCATAGGCACCGGTAACGACATCCGTCGGCTGTCAGTAGACAACCATAGGCACCGGTAACGACATCCGTCGGCTGTCAGTAGACAACCATAGGCACCGGTAACGACATCCGTCAACTGTCAGTAGACAACCATAGGCACCGGTAACGACATCCGACGGCTGTCAGTAGACAACCATAGGCACCGGGATCGACATCCGACGGCTGTCAGTAGACAACCATAGGCACCGGTAACGACATCCGACGGCTGTCATAGACAACCATAGGCACCGGGATCGACATCCGACGCGCTATTCCTCCACCTATGTTTCTTAATTCATCACTTCACTTTCAACCTTTGTTATAACCATCTAACCCAATCCATCACCAACTAACCATGAACTTCTATTTAAAACCAGAAATCCTCTTACCCACAACCCACAGTAGGCTATGGTCAACTCCAACTGGGCGGTTCTATCAAACGTCACCCTGGCCAACCCATCCAACCATAATATCCCACTGAATCGTTGCTCCCAGCTCAATGTGCCAAGACCGATACAACAACAAACAGTAAACTGAAACCGTGGCTGGTCAGGCCCCAAACATCCCCAGGCCATCAGCCAACCTCGAGCTCAGTACCGTACGCCGCCGCTCAGAAACTCCTGCGGCATTTGCACACAACACTACTCACCCTGCTGAATCCTTCCCTCAAAACGTGACCTGACCTGAAAACCACGTGCCGAGGCACCGCACAAAAAAAAACAAAGTCACGGTCAAATATCTACCCTTTTAACCCTATTAGTGTAGGGGGCAGATTTTGCCAACCCCTGAGGTTTTTCGCAGATATCTCCCGAACGGCTAAAAGCACATACATGCAATTTTGGGACTTTTCCTATAATTAAATTCCGCATATTGAGCAAAATTTTGAGTTCCTAACTTTAACAGAGGCGGTTCCAGGGCCCAGTTTTTGGAGGATTTTTTTCCTGTGACATTTGGCGATAATTCGGAGATGCGAACTTTACGGCTTCTTCCTAACTGCCTGAAGCATAAAGGAGTTACAATAGGTTTACGGTGATTGAAGCAAGTGAAAATTAGTTCATTTTAGTGAATTATAGTAAATATTGCACGGCAGAGGTGGTTTCAGGGACTTGAAAGGGGGAGGTTTACAGCAAGTTATTTTATATATTTTGCCTCCTTTTTCGCTAACCTGGCACCGCCTATGGATGCAAATATGCTTTATAACTGTTGTTTCCGATGTGACAATAGCGCATCATTTAATTTATCGGAAAAAGACGGTTTCATAAGGGATTTATTTTACCCCAAAATTTAGTGACCTGAAAATGCCTATGATTTTTGAATTTTCAAAAGTCACTATCATATATCAATCCAAAATGCAATCTCTATCGATCCCCATTAGTTGCGTTGAAATCGGTTGATCAACATGATAGCTGTGTTAGATCACAAATACCTGCCACAAATACCCTGTTGCCCCCCTATCAAAAAATTCGGATTTGTATTGTGTATAAATGTAGATCGTGTTTAGGGGAATCAAACGCTGTTTGATTTGTTAAAATCCGGCGGGTAGATCTCGAGATCTCCGGGGGGGGGGGGCGGAATCCTCCCCCCTGCCACTGATAGGGGTAGTCAGGAGCCTGCCTCTAATAGGAATAAAGAAAACAATCGGTCAACTTAATTGGGCGAAGCGCGGCACACAAAACTAAAACAACATACAATTTCCCGAATGTATTGACTAAAATAAATTAGTATATCCAAACCATCCATGATGTAGCTTGTCTGGTTTTCCGTCAATTCCAATCAGCAACTTTATTTATACCTATGATCCCGTGCATTCTCATTGGTTGGCCGAAACGGAACTCACCTGGTTTTCACACTTAGACTTTCTGGCTAAATTGTCGCGAGTGGGATGTGAGCTGAAAACTGTAACATATCTGGCTGCGTGATAATTTATCCCATTATTCAGACATTCATTTCATCCCCGCTTAAACAAAACACCATATCCCTGAACCTTGTCCGGGGACAGCTACAAATTATGGGAGAGCCCGCACGGCATTTACTGCCTCGGTATGTACTGGTCAGGTTAAATTATTACTTTTGCTGGGAATGGAATATTATTAATTACAGGTTAAATTATTACTAGTAGAGGTTGATTTTCTATTGGGTCTGCAGTGCAGGAATATTTTTACATTTGCACCCCGCTGAGATGCAAAGATAAAAAGGTTTAATGCATTTCAACGATCAAGTGAAATAATGCGTTATCTTTGCATCCCTCTGAGATGCAAGATAAGGTCACGTGAGTTCCGACGAAAAATCGAGTATTCAAGTAATCAAGTAATCAAGTATGGACTGAATTAACCTCTACTTAGATAGAAAGATATAAAATGGACAAGTTTCATATTTTTAATAAAAAAGAGGATGGTGATGTTAATTTTTCTCAAAAGTTGTATAAACACCTTAACAAACTAATAACTATATTTATATGTGTTGCCCTCTGATTGGTCATAATCGTGTGACGTCACACATGATGATTCAGTCGTCCGACGAACGCTATTAAAGGAAATAGTTCACCTTGGAAATTTTTTACCCAACACGATTTGATGATATTTTTTAATACAATTTCTTTTTATATTGTCAAAAATGGCCTTATATCGCGCCGATTCAGGACAGAAGGCCGTACATTTTTATTGTTTATCAAAACTATATGCATACTCTCTGAGTCAGAGTCTTGACGTCACGCGAATGTAAAAAATGGTTCAGCCAATCAGATTCGAAAGTAGTCGCGTAAAGATAGACTCGCATTGGAGATGTGCCACCGGCTGCCGGCGATTCGCTTGCTAGCACCAGCTGCAAGCTGATTGGCTGATGGTATAGCCTCTGCCCGGGCTGGAACCAGTACAACATTCTTTCGCCAGCACCGCATTCCTTCGCCAAAAACTCAAATATATTCGGCTGGAGAGTCTTTTCAGTCAAGAAAACTTGCAGGTAGGGGTTTCCCAACACGGGCTACAAAACTGCTATCTCAGTTTAAAACTAATGTTGAAGGTGAACTATTTCTTTTAATAGGCGAGCGGGTATTTTTCCGAAGATTCAGCTTGTGATTAATTGATGTAGTGTTAAAAATACGGGAAAAGGGGAGAAATTACTATTGTTTGTTTAGAAATGTACAAACGCAACAGTAACTGCGCCAGATGCGGTATTCATCGGCCTTCCGATGTCAAGCAAGACACGAAAGCTGTGGTGTGCTGCGGCTCGCAGAAGTGGCCCTATTGTCGTGGCCACTGGCCATGCAGAAGTGGTCCTACTGCCTTATAAAAGCTCCCATGTATCTCGCATAATGCCACCTACCTCGCAACTACCTGTTGAGTCTTGATTGCTTGGCAAGCCAAGCACTTTATCGTAGACTTCTGAAAATTAAGCTAATAAGTAATTTTATATCTGTAAAATATTCGTTATACATGGAAGTTTAACTTGACCAAAGGCACGCGCTCAATTATTACATTGGTGTTCCCACAGTGGTGGAAACTAAGGCCCTATAACAACGTTAGCTCTCATAACTCGAGCGTAATGGCCAACCGAATTGAGGACGCCGCTAAAAAGTTTCACGTACCTGCCGCACGTGCTTTGGTACGACACGGGTTGGTACGACAGGCTTTCGAGAAATAAGTCCAGAGAAGACTGGACGTTAAAGGAAATAGTTCACCTTCAACATTAGTTGTAAATTGAGATAGCAGTTTTGTAGCTCGTGTCGGAAAACCCCTATCTGCAAGTTTTCTTGACTGAAAAGACTCTCCAGCCGAATATATTTGAGTTTATGGCGAAGGAATGCGGTGCTGGCGAAAGAATGTTGTACTGGTTCTAGCCCGGGCAGAGGCTATACCATCAGCCAATCAGATTGCAGCTGGTGCTAGCAAGCGAATCGCCGGCCGCCGGTTGGCACATCTCGAATGCGAGTCTATCTTTACGCGACTACTTTCGAATCTGATTGGCTGAACCATTTTTTACATTCGCGTGACGTCAGGACTCTGACTCAGAGAGTATGCATATAGTTTTGATAAACAATAAAAATTTACGGCCTTCTGTCTTGAATCGGCGCGAAATAGGGCCATTTTTTTACAATATAAAAATAAATTGTATTAAAAAATATAATCAAACCGTGTTGGGTACAAAATTTCCAAGGTGGACTATTTCCTTTAACTAAATGGCAATCGCAGGGCTGAAAGTTCTGGTGAGGAATACATCCAAAGCGACTTTGCTTCAGTACAGGATGAGCAAACACATGCTCCGAAATGAAATAGACAACAACGTGGAAACTGGGGTACATTGACTCAAGGCGATACAAGTATACAAGCATTGTCTGCTTGTTTCAAAGTGGAAAACAGGGTTGTACGCTGGCGCTGGCTGCTCATGAACCCGACATTTGAGAATTTCAGAACTTAAATATGACACTTGTAACATACCAACATTTTGGTGTGCAAATTTTCAAACACATCCATTGAGTAGTTGCACAAATACGCCCCCGAGAACATGGCTACGGTCATCGTTACGGCAGATGATCAACCATGGCCAAATTGGGCCAAACATCATGTGTGACGTCACCACCGTTTGCGTACATTTGTTTTTACTGGAACTATGCATTTTTCGACAAAATGACTGAAGTTTAGTATATTATATTTATTTGTGTTAATTTTAAGCAAAAAAAACACCACGTGAAACTTGTCCATTCTTCATGTCTCGCTCGTGGAAGATAGGAAATATTTTCCGCGCATGTTCCTGAAAAACCTCGCTCCTTCGTCACTCGGTTTTTCAGTCACACGCTTGGCCAAAAGATATCCTTATCTTCCACTCGGAGCCATGAAGAACCCTCTATATGCTCTCAGAGGCAACTGCCCAGAATAGTAACAGGCGGCGAGTAAATTTCCATGGTATGAAGATAAATTATAAAATTTCTTGATCGTGACACTTGGGTAAATTTGCCTGGTATTGGTATGTAATTTAATGACCATCATATACAGAAACATAGCCCAGCAATATATGCGTATAATGGTTTCCCATTTTATACTGTGATTAGTCCAACGGAAGTAATACTTGAGTGAGAATCCCTGGCTCTCCCCCCTGATTTTCTTTGATGGCAATCCTAATGTACATGGAATCCGTAACCTTCCTTGATTTTAGCTCTGACTCCCATTTGAGTTGGAACCAGAAGACTTGCGTCCATCTGTGTCGGATCAAGACTTTTAAATCAGTTATAATTTTGGTGTTAACCATCGGGTATACGTTACGTAAAGCTTTCCTGACGCTAATTGAGGAATGGCACTTGCACTTCTCAGTCTTACACA
>JAXIVJ010002590.1:82500-95000 GCA_036785665.1 Chirona hameri
AAAGCATACTTTTACGACAGAGTTGAACACTCACATTGTGCAGGCGAAGATTGGTGCAGCCCGGCCCTCGAGACACGTGCGGTCTCGCCCACAGGCTCTCACTGTCGGGCTGAGAGAGCGTGTCCCTCGAGGGTCAGGGTCCTGCCCTTGTATAACCTCGTGTTATGGGGCGTTGTCGACCCTCCGTTATCTGATTGGTTGAGACTTCTCCTTGTTTTGAACCCTCTTTTTGAATATAGATCCTCTTCAAATATTCGAGGCTGTTTGGCTTTTCAAAATTTTGATCCGAATATGAGGGTTCCGTGTTTGGGCCTTTTATTTCCTTTATTTCTTTGCATTTACCTTCATTTGACAATTTCGTATCTAATGGTGCTGCCTCCTGGCGGTGAACCTCCGAAAATGTTGCCACGCCTTAGTACCGGGCTGACCCTGTCGTCAGGAACAAAAGAGGGGATGGGAGGAGGGGAGGGAGGGCGTCGCCGGCACCGAGACAGAGAGAGGGTCAGACGGACCGTCATGTCCTCGTGTTACCGTATGTCTCTCGGAAAACCCTGGCCACAGCGCGGCCGGCGCTTCCGCAGATGCCCACTCAACACTGTCGCTGCCACCGGCCCAGCTGAGTCAGGCCGTCAGCGGGTACAGGGCGATGCGGGGGAACCGGCCGGCTGTCCTCAGATACCTTAGAGGGAGGGGAGGGAGGGAGAGGTGACGGTGATGGTGGCCGACTTTTGATGACATGTTTGCATGTCAAGATGCACCACGCTACACAATGTTTAGCTGACTTGTTATGTTATGCTTCACTGCTAACTTCTGCCCCACGTAGTTGTCCAACTCTCATAATGAATGTCCGAACTGCAGTGGTGTATCTTAGCGGCATCTTGATCTCTTCAGCGTCTCTCATCTGAGATGATGTAAGCTGAACTGAGCTGAACTGAGCTGAGCTGAGGAAAACTGAGCTGAGTTGTCTTCACTTGAGATAACCTTTGCCTGACCTGAGTCAACACTGCCCTGTCAACCTTTGCCTGCCCTGTCCTGTCAACCCTGCCCAGACCTGATAATGACCCTGACCTGACCTGATAATGACCCTGACCTGATAATGACCCTGACCTGATACTGACCCTGAACTGATAATGACCCTGAACTGATAATGACCCTGATCTGACCTGATAATAACCCTGACCTGAGAATTACCCTTACCTGATAATTACCCTGACCTGATAATGACCATCACCTCCATAATGACCCTCACCTGATAATGACCCGGACCTGACAATGACCCTGACCTGATAAAGGCCATGACCTGACATTGACACTGACCTGATAATGTCCCTGACCTGATAATGACTCTGACCTGATAATGATCCTGACCTGACATGATAATGACCCTGACCTGATAATGACTCTGACCTGATAATGACGCTGACCTGATAATGACCCTGACCTGATAATGACTCTGACCTGACCTGATAATGACCCTGACCTGATAATGACTCTGACCTGACCTGATAATGACCCTGGCCTGATAATGACCCTGACCTGACCTGATAATAACCCTGACCTGATAATTACCCTTACCTGATAATTACCCAGACCTAATAATGACCCTCACCTTCATAATGACCCTCGCCTGATAATGACCCTCACCTGATAATGACCCTGATCTGATAAAGGCCATGACCTGACAATGACGCTGACCTGACCTGATAATGACCCTGACCTGACTTGATAATGACCCTGATCTGACCTGATAAGGACGCTGACCTGATAATGACCCTGACCTGACCTGATAATGACCTGACTTGATAATGACCCTGACCTGACCTGATAATGACATTGACCTTATAATGACGCTGACCTGATAATGACCCTGACCTGATAATGACCCTGACCTGACCTGATAATGACCCTGGCCTGACCTGATAATGACCCTGATCTGACCTGATAAGGACGCTGACCTGATAATGACCCTGACCAGATAATGACCCTGACCTGACCTGATAATGACCCTGACCTGACCTGATAATGACCTTGACCTGACAATGACCCTGACCTGACCTGATAATGACCTTGACCTGATAATGACCCTGACCTGATAATGACCCTGACCTGACCTTGTTTTGGCCCACAGACTGTGCTGACCCGCCGGTCGGAAACCACTCGACCATCGCCAACGGCACGCTCCAGGGGAACGGCGCGCTGGACTCGATCTGGACGTTCATCTGCACCGAGGCCCTGACCATAGCGAATGGGAAGACCACCATCAGCAGCACCTGCAGCCAGACCGGCTGGTCCACCGTGCAGGACGACATCAAGTGCGAGTGTGAGTGATGGCTTCGACCACTGGTGCAGCGACGCACGAAGACGAAGCTGCACTGTTCTCGGTCTCATGCTCGTGCGTACCAGTGCAGAAGCATGTTAGCCAGGTGTTATCGTTCGGACACTTCAATAGTGGCTAGTGCAGAGATACATACATGATGTTCCCATACTGTTGTTCAGGTATAACCGTACAAGTGTAAATTTGTGCTTGGTTCGCCTTCGAAAAATGGCGATGGAGTTATGTATTGTATTAATCTGTCAAATAATTCAAAATCAGCCACTACAACAAGGAGCAGTGACCTCCCGTCTCCAACGAACAGGCCTGTATGCTTCCCACCTACGTTACAGACTGCACCGAGCTGCCGAGCCTGGAGACCTTCGACGGCACCCTCACCTGGGACTACACCGAGATAAGGCTGCTGGGCACCGTGATCACGCTGACCTGTAACCAGGGCACGGCCACTCCCTCCGACCTCACCGTACAGACCACGGTGTGCGGTCCGGACGGCTGGAGTGACTCCAGTGACCTGAGTCCCTGCTCTGGTGAGCACCACCACCAGACCTCTTCACCGGGCACACAAATTTGGCCTCCAGAAAAACACCTCTAATTTATTTCGGACTTTTTTCGAATCGTAAGATGACTGTTTCGTTAGATGATTAGAATCGTTATATGTCTTGATTTTGATTTTGGCTTGGGGACTTTTTTTAGTTTGTCTTTTGAGCCTGCGCAACATATGCCAATATGTTCTTCGTGTTTTAACGTTTGATTGACGTTATGCTCATGATTATGGCATAAATGCAAAACAAAAAAAAATTACGACACGCTGTACTACCACATAATAACAACTGTTGCCATCACCATCGCCGTCGTTGTGCTCATTGCAGTGTGCTTTGCAGGTCGCTCACCAGAACTGTTAATTAATCGCTCACCAGCACTGTTAACTAATCGCTCACCAGCACTGTTAATTAATCGCTCACCAGCACTGCTAATTAATCGCTCACCAGCACTGTTAATTAATCGCTCACCAGCACTGTTAATTAATCGCTCATCAGCACTGTTAATTAATCGCTCACCAGCACTGTTAATTAATCGCTCACCAGCACTGTTAATTAATCGCTCACCAGCACTGTTAATTAATCGCTCACCAGCACTGTTAATTAATCGCTCACCAGCACTGTTAACTAATCGCTCACCAGCACTGTTAATTAATCGCTCACCAGCACTGTTAATTAATCGCTCACCAGCACTGTTAATTAATCGCTCACCAGCACTGTTAATTAATCGCTCACCAGCACTGTTAATTAATCGCTCACCTGCACTGTTAATTAATCGCTCACCAGCACTGTTAACTAATCGCTCACCAGCACTGTTAATTAATCGCTCACCAGCACTGTTAATTAATCGCTCACCAGCACTGTTAATTAATCGCTCACCAGCACTGTTAATTAATCGCTCACCAGCACTGTTAATTAATCGCTCACCAGCACTGTTAATTAATCGCTCACCAGCACTGTTAATTAATCGCTCACCAGCACTGTTAATTAATCGCTCACCAGCACTGTTAACTAATGTGCCTGTTTCAGTATGCACGGAGTCTCCGCCGGAACAGCCTTCCTCCATGAAGCCTCTGAACTGGACCAAGGGCGATGATAGGGTGACGTACGAGTGTCTGGACGGACTGCAGCTGCCCTGGAACCTCTCTGAGATCATCATGTCCTGCTCCTCCAACGGCTGGGATTCCTGTATACCAGACTGCACCGGTAAACAGCTCTGTTGGCATTTTGTGAACTTATGAACTTTCGTGATTTTGTGAACGATGTTTGTGAGCTTATGAGTTGTGACGCCTTTTGGAAGGGCGGTATTCTGTATAGTGTATGCATGGGCGGAGAATGCGGTATGGCAGGTATGGCCATGGCCACACCATCTTAAAAGTTGGTGTGGCAGTGCCACACCAACTTCCTGAATTGATTTTTACTTTTGAATGTGACATTTTATGAGTTATTGGTAAAAATGTAAAAAATAGCCTAATGCAAGCCTGGCAACCAAATTTATCAAACAATTAAACACACATTGTTATAGGTAAAATGTATATTGACACCTTAAGGTAAGTACTTATATTAAAATTGCAATTCAATATTGGGAGTTAGTCTTGCACACTAAAAATGGAACAAGTAACTTAATACAAGCCTGGCAAAACAATATCAAGCAACAAAGCACATGACGACAAAGGGATTTCCTAAATACAGAAATAGATCACAGAACATAACAAATCGAATTAAAAATTCACAGCTAGTAACAAAATGTATCTACCATCCCAACAATATTATCAGTTTCATTCAAAAAGCCTTCAAACTCATACTCATATACCAAGGTATCAATTTATATTAGGCACAAAGTATTTCCCAAAGCCTCAAATTGATAAATAAAACAATAATATTCAAGCGAAGCATTACATAAATATCCCCTAAGTTCATAAGTTACCCATAATTTGTACAATAATACATACATTTTTACATCTAATATAAAATAATGCATATTTGTGTGCATCTTAGTTCCTCCATTCTTAGATGTAGTGGTTTACACGTACCAATAGCAATGCAATATTACGTCTTTCTTGCGCCAAGAGAAGTGCATTCTAATACTATCAAGTACTATAGAAATAGTTTTTTTTTGGAGAAAACAAAGGCGAGAATTTGTGCGGGGAATAAAGAAAAACCGAAAAATAATCAAGTTTCTCATTCCAAAGTGTTTCCAAAGTAAAAACTATTATGTGAACGTGGTAAAAACCAAGGTTCTATAACCAGGTAAGGACACGAGCCATTTGACCTTGAACTCGGCGGACCGCCGTATGGCGTCACTGCCGGCTGCCGGCTAGAGGCCAGCAGCCGCCGGCCCACTGGCGGATCCAGGGGGGGGGGGCATCAGGGGCAAATCCCCCCCCCCCCCCTCCCCCACACACACACACAGGAATCTAGGAGGGGCATTAAATACAAGTATGCCCCCCCCCCCCCCACGCGCGTTCCCAATGTATCGTACAATCGTACAAATTGTCTTTGCAGCAGTCAAAATCCAGCTATACACAGTCAAAAACCGGAAAATTTCGCACCGCTTCGCGGCAAGACACAACTTTCGCAATTACTTATGCAAATTTGAAAAATGGGAACGTGAATAATTCCATTAAGTGTTTGACAGAGGCTCTTCTTGGCGGTCATTGCTGGCACTGGTGGATCCAGGGGGGGGGGAGACATCGGGAAAATGCCTCCCCCCTCCCACAGGAATCTGGGAGGGGCATTAAATACCAGTATACCCCCCCCCCCCTCCCCTCGCGCGTTCCCTGCACTGAATGTGAAAAACAATGAAAAACAAACAATGAAACTTCATGAAAACGGAAGTTTTTCTCTCGAGTGATTGAATTGGAAGTTTGTATGTATCCCTTTATTTCAATGATAGACAAAACAACGCACCTGATGCAATTCAAGCACAAATTCACTTAACCCTTAACACGCTTACTCGGTGACACTTAACCCGCGCCCCGCTGGTGGTGGGGGGGGGGGGGGGGGGGCAGAATCTGTCCTCCCTCCCGGATTTTCTCAATAACTTGAAAACTATGATAGATATCAACGTTAAACTTTCAGTACCTCGTGCTGCATCCATTCTACGTCTTTGCAATAAATTCCAATGACATTTATGCAGTTTTTGTGGGAGATAATGACGTTATAATGACGTCATGCCATGCCATTTTTTTTGTGGAAAAACGATAAATGTTTGAACAATCGTAGAAAATAGATGTTTGTAGAAAATTGCAAAAACAAAAATGTCAAAAGAAAAGAAATGACATTCTCTTCAAAATGGTTATCCCTGATTTGCAAAATTATGTGTTTTTGACCCCAAAATTAACGCGATACATTTTCGCAAATTTGAAGTGAATTTCTTAAGCTTAAATACTAAAATAAGGTGACCGGCCCAAATCCGCAGATACAAAAATGAGGGTACCTTTTTGCCACAAAAAGATGCCCCCTCCCATCCCCCACGGAGAGAGGCTGGATCCGCCAGTGCGCCGGCCACACCAACTTTTGAAACGATTCTCCACCCATGAGTGTATGTAGTATAAGGTACCCCTACCAAAAACAGCCTCACCGGATTTGTCCCACTATATTTTTAAGGGGGCCCATTTAAAACAAAAATGCCATTCATTTTTTTTCGAACAGGGGGCCACAAGGTACATCCACAAAAATTCGCGGTATTTTTCCAGGCCGGCCAAATTTACGGTGAGTTCGTAAGGGAGTACCGTGGGCACAGACCCTATTTCGTGTACTGATGCACTAACCAAAGGGGCTAGGTCCAGTCGATGCTCCAAAGACCTTGGTTGTTCATCCATGAAGCCCCAGATCGGCCTTCCACGGGCCCTGGTCGACTCTCGATTTGACCCGGTCGACTCTCGAGGGGCTCAGCCAACCCTCCAGGATCCCCGGCCTACCCTCCAAATTGGAAGGTCGGCCGTGACCGTGAACATTATTGTGCTATACAAAAACTGCAACCATAATGAAGGAACTGCGATGTTTTGTCCGTTTGTTTGTTTGTGTTGGCAATAGTCATTTTCGCCGAACTGCAGCAATGAAACTCCATTAAAAATGTGGGAAGCGCGGCGATAAGCGGGGGTGGTGGCGGCCCTTTGCCGAGCCCCCCCCCCCCTCCCTCCCCTGTCAAGTCCCAACAGAATGGCAAAATGAAATGAAGGGCCATACAATTTGCATCTTCTTGACATGCCAGCCAATGTGAAATAAAAGAGCACAAATAACTAACTGTATTAGACCGAACGTCGATACTCGATACATCAAGGGATAGACAGATTCCAAGTTGGTGGTCAAACTCGACGCCAGGCAATGTCAGTGACCAATATATTCCAACAACAACAGGGACAGCGGACACCACGTCCACATGATTAATCAGCTGACGGGAGGGAGATCGGGGCTATAGCCCCCCCCCCCCCCTCCCCTCTAGAGCAATCTGAGGGCAAACAAAATAAGTGTCAAAGTTGAATTGAAAATGTGGAAAATGTTCATGAATAAAGAGGGGAAATCCGGTGAATTTAATATACATGTGTGATACTTTTGGGGATTTCCTCCCCAAACCAACTTGTTTGCCTTTCTGGATCCGCCCTTGTCTCTGGCCTCAGATTAGGTACCTGACACATACATGTTTCATTCACAGTGATTCATGGAAAACCAAGCTTCTGATAATTTGTTTAGTTCTACGAACCGTAGACTTCCTAATACCACCTTCGTCACGTCACACGAAGAAACCGGGGAGAATATCCGCGAAGCAATGCTTCTCTCCTATGTGAAGTTTTTAGTTGTTTCCTTCTCTTGCGATCTGGAGGCATTGATTTGGAAGACGTATTTTAGCGCCGATTTGAGTTTGGGCAGGTAAATAGTCTCAGTGCTGCGTGATGCGCGTGAAATTTCCCCTCGTACCCATGCACATTGCACATGAGTCATGACTGGTCACTGGAGTTTTTCGACAGTAGAGTGACGGTGCTAGAAACGGACATTACATTTTACAAGTCCTGGATGGAAATATAATCGTAGGATACCGATTTGCGTGTTGTAGCAATAGTATATTTGTGTGTATAGAGGGGTGACCGTCTTACCTCCCATTGCCGTCTAGCGTGAACTTTATTGGGGATGGTTCCGCTTGACCTGACCTATCGGTCAGTTCTACCTCAGGTAACGGCTGTATGTATAGAACCGTGACTTATAATGCTTCCGGGTAAAACACAATCAGAAAAGATGCGTACAAAATCAATAATACGATGCCCGGTGGACATGACAATGACTGCGCTCCGCGAGGCCGTTTTTTTTAATATATTTCCAAAGAATCTTTGAGCGTGTTCAAACAACCCTAGCAATATGGAGGATAAAGTTTCTCCGCGCGGGGATATCGGCCCCTGGTTATCTTCCGAACCATTGAGCGCAGCGAGACGCGCAAGAAGGCATTCGTACGCTCTCAATAAGACGCATTTAAATCATGCTCGATTTGTTTTAATTGAAGTCAAATATCAGGTCACGGTAGGGGCAAAGGTCAAAATCGAGGTATTTGAGTGCATGGCCCATACTTTCCATCCAAAGTCTTCGATTGCGACCATTATCACCCAAAGTGCTTTTAAAGTTAAAATGCACATCCCGCATGAGCAAAAGTGAGAATTTTGGCAAAGGTCACGATCAAGGTCAGGTCACAAAAGGTAACAATACGCAAACAAATATATACGAAAGCCATGCGACACATGTTCAATGGATTATTTTACACGTATAATTCGATCGTGATAGTCATTTTACCACCTGGCCTCCTTTCAGTGAAGTTAAAACTCGTGTGTAGTGATCTCACTGAATTCGCTATATCTCGATTTTTCCTGGCAAAATTGCTTAATTTGTGCATAGAAGACGAAAAGCCGGTGTAGGAGAAGGTACCCAAAGTTTCACGTTGATGTCGCTATTGGTTTTTGAGCTATTGCGAAAATACGTCAGGGGAGATATCCACCTCCCCCCCCCCCAGTCAATGTCAACCACCAAGTAAGGGTCCCAAATAAGGCCTCGGGCCTTCTGGAGGATGAAGACCGGCCAAAAACGTTGGTTTGAGGGGCCGTCCGACAGAAATCCAAAACTCATGAGATTCCGTCTGTTTTTTTTCTCTTATTATTAATGGATTAAGAAATACTCTCCGTTGTACAAGTTGCCAAGAATTTCTTCAAAATGTGTAAAGCCATGAAGCTGATAGGCTCCCATTGGATTCGTCTTTGTTCGGCCCCCAATCGTTTTCAAAAATCGACTCCGCTGGCAATACAATTAACCTGTTGGGTACGTTTTTATGACAATGTTGCCTTGCCTACCTAGTCTCAGTGGCCCAGCGCCGCCCCTGGCTGTTAGACTGTGCCGCAGGGCAGCACACCGCCCGCGGCTACGAAACGACACGGGCTGAGGTCACTCTAGTGTGGCCAGTCACGAGGCGGCCGGGAGCGCGGAGCTGTGCGGGGCAGACGCTCCGGAGTTTTGTTCTGTTGTGTGCACGGTCATAGAATACTAGGTAAAGCGGAAATGACGCTAACACACAGGGCCAATGGGAGCAGTTTGTCAGCTGGCTAGTTTTTATTAAATATTCTGCTTAACGGTAAAGTTGCATGCTTTGTCATTAATCCTTATTTCAAACTTCAATTACCAAAAACACATCGATATCTGTTAGAAATTACAGAAAATAAGTTTCGCTAAGGTGGCGATGCTGAGAAATAGGCCTTACGGAGCTAAGGTGGCAATGCTGAATGAAGAGGCCTTACGTAGCTAAGGTGGCAATGCTTAAGGAATGGGAGCTTTTGGCGTATAACTTGGCGCACGGCAGACAAGTAAGTCACCACCATTACTTGCTGTTAGTTTTGTTTACAATTCTGATTCAAGGATAGGCTTTTGCCGGTATGTCGTAACAACTCATTTTTGTGACACAAGGTTCTTGTGACATCACATGTAAAAATATTAGTATTTTGCAAATTATACCCAATTGGTATTTTTTCGCAAAAACGAATGCCAGAACTATAATAAGGACATTCATTTGCATCATTCCACCTACCTTTCCCACGGTGAAATATTCCCTTTAACTACGAATAAGATCAACAAGAAAATATCGCAACATTACGGTCTCACACATTAGTCATAACATTTAGTAGCCGCGTATCCACCGATTTTATCCAGTTCCCCAGTTTATCCAGTTGCGCAGTTGCCCCTCCCCTTACCCCCGAGTCATCAGCTGACGTACCATTTTCAAGATGGCGTCGATCGGCGCGCGCCTGGTTGTGTGTATGTTGCGACTTGTGGATGCTGGAGCTGTATGATATTTCGTTTAAATATACCCGACAAGCTTGGTTTATTCACTAATATTGATGTGTGGGTGCCTGCAGTGTGCGAGGAGCTGAATATAGAGCTGGCTGGTGTGCAGCGGGTGGCTCTGGACTCGAACAGGGACGGGCTGGCGGTGTACAACTGTACCAGTGACCAGCTGCGGACCAGCACCGGCCTCCACTCCCAGCGACTGACCTGCAACACCACCGGCTGGACCGGCCCCGACCTGCTCCCCTGTGATGGTCAGTGCTCCTGCTGCCGGCCACGGCAGCGCCTCCTCTAACATGTTAGCTAGTGGGCCACTTGGCCTTCCAGTGTTTCGAAGTGGCCCACCAGTCGTCGAATATGGCCATCCAGTTGCATTGTACAGAAACTGATATAAAACGGGTGTTCGAGTGGCCATTTGGTTGCATTTTCTCTTTGTGGAAGCGACAGTGTTTGAAAACAATATTTAAATACTTACTTAATATTTAGATATTTGTTTCGCCTTTTAAAATATTTTTACATTTTTATTTATTTATAATATATCTGATACATTCAATTATATTAATTTAACTATACTTCTTGACAGCTGAACTTTATGGCCGCCGCCATGTTGTTGATATTCAGGCACCGTGTTTTGTGAGCGCGTCGACCGCCGCCGTTGGGCGACCGAGCGCAGTATTAGGCGACCGACCGCCGCCGCTGGGCGACCGAGCGCAATATTAGGCGACCGACCGCCGCCGCCGGGCGACCGAGCGCAGTATTAGGTGTAGGTGTTATTTTTCTAGCTGGTATAGGTATTATAACCAAGGATCTTGGGCGGGCGCAAGGCGGGCGCTGGAAGGTCATTATGGTGAGCAAATAACCGGAAAAAAATCTGCGCCATGTCATGATGGTGTGAAATATGTAAAGGTAACATTACATGGCCACTCAGTCTGTATATTGGTGTGCATAGCGGAAACTTCGCTGCGTAGGGTATACCCTAGGGAAAGCGCGAACTTTACCGAAGGATGACGACGTGATTTTAGTACATACTACAACGAGTACTCTCACAAAATCGCGACACACGACCCGGGTGTTAACTCCTACCACAGGTGTTAATTTGGAAATATACTCATGCATGGGGTGTAATTGTTGAGGCTTCGCTATCTACACTCATGGCAGACACCGACGTGGTGTGTCAGTGCCGACCACCATCGCATTGTGTGTTCAATACCCACAGTTCAGGTATTCATGGACACCTGCCCGCTGTGTTGATGTTCAATGCACCTGCGTCGTGTGTCCCCTAGCCGCCAGCGGAGGCGTATTGCGGGAGTTCGCTCACCACTGGGAGAGGCGTAACGTCACCGCTGCATGAGGTGTCGAGGTGTCGCAATACTCATGCGGGGGTGTCGATTGACGCCTCAGCCGGGCGTATTGCAGGAGTTCGGTTACCACTGGGAGAGGTGTGACGGTCGCCGCTGCTTCGGGTGTCGTGACGCAGACGCACGCAAACGGCGGCGCGGCGTCAGCTGCGCGCGCACATCGCCGCCGGCCGGCTGCGCCGGCTCAGTTCCGCCGAGGCCTTGGCCGCGGCAGGTTGTGCAGAGTGCGTGCGTCGAACGTTGTCAGTGTTCAAGTTGCCGTTGAGTTGCGAAAGGCTGTCAATCGTGCTGTCGTGATCTGAGTTACACTCACAAAATCAACACCCGCGCAGGGTATCGACACCCCTTGCCCGTGTGATGCCCATACAACTTAAAATACGTCGCCTGGAAGGTGTTTTGTTTAGCACTCAGGGAGGTGTACCGGAACAACCGTGATCGCCGCTGCATGGGGTGTATAGGTTTAACGGGACACCCTTTATAAACGCTGCATGGGGTGTCGAGGTGTCGCAATACTCATGCGTGGGGTGTCGTATGACGCTTTAGCCGGGCGTATTGCGGGAGTTCGTTTACCATTGGGAGAGGCGTAACGTCACCGCTGCATAGGGTATCGAGGTGTCGCAATACTCATGCAGGGGGTGTCGTTGACGCCTCAGCCGGGCGTATTGCAGGAGTTCGTTTACCACTGGGAGAAGCGTAACATCACCGCTTCATGGAGTGCCGAGGTGTCGCAATACTCATGTGGGAGGGGGGGGGGGGGGGGGGGGTCGATTGACGCCTCAGCCGGGCGTATTGCAGGAGTTTGTTTACCACTGGGAGAGGTGTAACGGTCGCCGCTGCTTGGGGTGTCGTGACGCAGACGCATGGCGGGCGGCGGCTGCCGCCGGGCGCCGGCTGCCGCCGGGCGCCGGCTCAGAGACGTGTCGCAACTCGCAAGACTCATGTCAATATGAGCAC
>JAXIVJ010002590.1:100000-106849 GCA_036785665.1 Chirona hameri
GAAAGCTTTAATGTATGTGTTTCTAGTAGCCGTACTTACGTCTCGCATGCTTCCCGGATGAGAATGATGTATATCTCTAATCCACTTTCCTTCCAGGTTTTTCTGTGATTTCTCATACTTCTTTCTCAGACACGTGATATATGTGTTATATGTAATACGTGAAATTCTAGAGTTTCCAAGTACTATTCTTATTTTATGAGGTATAAAACGATAAGTGATTTATAGCTGGACTCTTTGACAATGCTTGGGATATTTCTAATGAGAGACGCATAGCGGAGAAACGTCATACGAATACCATACACTGTTTCTATCTCTTCTTTAGTATATAGAGTTCCTGTTGTGTTGTTTATGAGGTCTGCAACAAATCTCAAACCTTTGTTATCCCATGTTTTTGCGATGCCATTAGGAAATTTTGAAACATTTGTGAACCGAAGTTTTTCAGTTAATATATCTTCACCGTTTGGAATGGATAAACCGCAAAACTCACTCCATGCTCCGATTACCTCTTTCCAAAAGGGGGCTGCTATCTTATTTTTCACTTTGGAAAGGGCTGTCATTCCATATGTTAGTAGTTCATGAATAGGGGGAAGTTCTTCCCGAATTATAATGGCCCAGTCATGCTGGGATGTGTAAAGTCTTCTTATCCATGTCGTCTTCATACTTTTAACGAAACTGCTGACATCAATCATTTCTAGTCCATCTTGTTCGAGCCCTTGCACAATTTTAGATCGTTTAACACTGTCGTTTTTATCCCCCCATAGAAACCGAAATAGAGTTGTTTCAATCTGCATTGTGTCTTTTTTTGAAGGTGCGGGTAGTGTTAAAAATAAATGAACCAGTTGGGATATAAGCAAAGATTTAATGACAGTAATTTTACCGATAATCGTTATATGTCTTCTTTTCCATTGCAAAATTTCTTTTTCGATTAGGGGTAGTCTATACTTCAGGTTTGTTGTGATTATGGATTGGTTATTCTATTAAAAACTATACCTAGGATTTTTAGTTCGTTGACGTACTGTATCCCATGGGAATCAGCTTGTGAATGTAATGAATGAGAATTATTCCCGATTAGGAGACATTTGGTCTTGTCCATATTTAATTGCAAACCTGACAAGGATGAGAATGTTTTTAATTCTGATATTGCACCAGTTATTGATTGTTTGTCGTTAAGGAACAGAATCAAATCGTCGGCATACTGGGAGAGTCGTACTTCTATTTCGTTGTGAATTGTGATGCCGCGCAT
The DNA here is from genome assembly GCA_036785665.1 of Chirona hameri. Classification (NCBI taxonomy): domain Eukaryota; kingdom Metazoa; phylum Arthropoda; class Thecostraca; order Balanomorpha; family Balanidae; genus Chirona; species Chirona hameri. The sequence goes on from JAXIVJ010002590.1 coordinate 101,244, forward strand.
TACCGTCGATTTCCGGATGTGATTTGCTAAAGGTTCCACAGCAAGATTAAAGAGGTATCCTGAAGCCGGATCCCCTTGTCTTATTCCACGATTCCTTGCCATTTTTTTTTTCACCTAGATATCCATCTAAAAGTATTCGCGAGAAGTTATCCTGGTTTGACCCTATTTGTAACAGGGGGGCGGATTCCGCCCCCCCCCTTCATGTTTTTCGCAGATATCTCCAGAACGGCTGGGAGCAGGCCCATCAAATTTTGGGACTTTTCATAGAATTGAATACCGCATTTGAAGTCAAAATTTTGAGTTCTTAACCTGAACAGATGCGGTTCCAGGGTACAGTTTTGGGTGGGTTCGGAGGCGATATTTGCCGATAATACGGAAATGCGATCTTCACGGTTTCTTCGTAACTGCCTCAAGTATGAAGGAGTTACATCGGTTCACGGTGATTGCAACAAGTGCAAATTAGTTGATGTTAATGAAATATCATTAAAATTTCATGGCAGAGGCGGTTTCAGGGGCTTGAAAAGGGGGGGGGGGTTCCAGGAAATATTCAATGCTTGGCGGGAAGCAAATAGAGCAATGTAAGGGGCATTTATAGTTATCAAGATGTAAAAGATAGCTTCTGCTTCCATTATTTGCATAATGTATTACATGTAGAGTTTCAGGGGCGTGTTCAGGCACATGCAAAGGGGGGTGACTGGCTTGGTGATGACGATATGCCAGCGATAACGGCGCAATAGACGGTTAGCTTATAATTATATATGCACATATGAGGCCAGGAAAAGGAATAAAGTCATTTTTTTTGCAGAGGCGCGCTCAGGAATGGAAGAAAGGGGGTCATATTATTGCAAGGAAACTAAGAGGCATGGGCGTACAATGACATAACATACTGTAGTTTTCGGATGAAACACGCACCACATGCTACTCTACGAACGATTATAAGATAATAGGCAAGTCCAGGTAGGGTAAAAGGGGGGTAAGCAATGTTAATTGAAGTTGTAAGTGAAATAGTCACTGTTGACTAGTTAGTATCATAATAGCGGATAATATACTTATCAAAAGGTACTGAGCCGCCCAGTTTGGATCCTGGATACGCCTATTATAAAGTACAACATGCTAAAAGGAACTATCTACGATCAGTAACATATTTATAGTGCTGGGTAGCAACTTGTCTGCGGTTAATATTTTTTTTTCCAATTTTACCCCCCTTTTTCACTAACCTGGTACCGCCTATGGCAACAAAATATTATTTTTAACTGTTTTGCCTAAAGTCACAATCACATACCATTTCATTTCTTAAAAAAACATCAAAAAATTGTTTTATTACGCATTTACTTCACCCCCATATTGAGTGACCTGCACACGCCTATGATTTTTGAATTTTCCAACGCCACTGTCATATATCAAATTCCAATTCAATCTCTATCGATTCGTATTAATTGTGTTAAAATCGGTCGATAAACATGAAAGCTATGTGGGATCAAAAATACCACTAAAATTTGTGGTTTTTGCCCCCCTGTCACCCCCCCCCCCCCCTATCAAAAATTTATATTTTTATTATTATTTAGAAATGTAGATCGTGTTGAGGGGAACTAAACGTCGTTTCATTTTTGAAAATCGGACGGGTAGATCTCGAGATCTCCGGGGGGGGGGGGGCGGAATCCGCCCCCCCCCCCCCTGTTACAAATAGGGGTAGCCAGGAGCCTGTTACAAATAGGGTTAAGTAAGCAAGCTCTAGCAAATTTGTAAAGTTTTCCCCAAAGTTACAACACTGTAAAGTTTTTAGTAAGAATTTCCATGATATACTCTCGAATGTCGTTTCAAAGTCTGCTGCTACTACGAAACCAGCGTTTTTTTCTTCATCATTTACCTTTTAGATTACGTCATACACTAACCTACTGTTCTCTGCTATGCAACGACCCTTAATGTATGCTGATTGCGATGGTGATATAATATCGTTCATTACAATTTTCAATCTATTTGTTACAGCAGCAGAAATTATTTTAAAGTCAACGTTGAGCAGGGAAATGAGTCGCCATCCTTCGACTGTATTTGGAGATTTACCGGCTTTAGGGATTAAGGTTATTATAGCTTCTCTGTGGGAACAAGGTATAGAGCTTTCTACTACACTTCGCTGAAAAGCGCGGGACAGGAAGATGCCCAAGTGATCCCAAAACTGTTTAAAGAAACTCGCAGTTAATCCATTGGATCCTGGTGATTTTCCATTTTGCATAGACATTAGAGCTCTACTTAATTTCTGCATTGATATGGGTTCATCAAGTACTTGCTTTTGTTCATTACTGAGCTTGTGCTTAATATTACGTGTAATGAATTCGGTTACACTTGAATTATTATCGTTAGCACCGGCGCTGTACCGTTCACCAAGTTGCTCGCTAAATTTTGAAATAATTTGCCTCTTCTTTGTGATTATTTGACCGTCGTAATGAAGCATTTGCACTGATTTGCGTTTTCCATTTCCTTTCTCGAGTGACAAGAAATACTTGGTACATCTCTCTCTCCTTCGTCGTACCATCGTACCCTTGACCTAGTAATGAGTCCTTGGATTTTTGGATTCCTGATCCTTTCGAGTTTTTTTTTTAGCTGATATAAGATTGTCTGCATCGCGTTCTTCTCCACTTAATGCAAATGCTTCTCGCATTTGGTTGATATGCGCAATTGCCGTTGGCTCTTCCTCACGAGTTTTTCTCGCCTTTCGCTTATAATATTTAACGGTTTCGCCTCTAATCAGCATTAATAATGTTTCGTAGAATAGCTTAATACATATTATGAACTGTACCTCTCCAAATTTTAGATGATTAGATAAAAACGAGTCTGCATAAATTGGATTTGCATATTGCTTCACTGTCTCCATGATAGTTGATTTAATTGTAAATACGTAATTTTCATCTTGCAACAACGAATCATTGAACTTCTATATCCCCGGCCCGCGTGCTTCATCTGCTATTTTCACGGATACAGTTACACTGTTATGGTCGGTCCTGTAACCGGATGTAATACTGGCTTCGCCTACGCAATTGACTAAATGATCACTTATAAATATTATGTCAATTCTGCCGAATTTCATGGGGTTACGTTTCAGCCACGTGAATTCTTTATCATTGCGAGTTCAGTGATATATCACTTTTAATGTTTCCGGTAGTCTTAACTACAAGTTATGAGCCATCAAAGAAAGGCCTGCAGCGTGACCTCTCGACATTGCCGGAGGCTATAATTCGGTGACCGTTGCTCGGCGAGGCAAAATATTTGCACAGTCGTCTTCAGAGCCTACGACTACCCTATAGACCTAATCTTAGACATTTTTGAAATATGAGGGTGTAAGGCACAGGTCGATCTGTCCTGGAACGCACGGGATTATACCTATACGGGTTTTTGTGAGGCTAAAAAGGGGCATTTAACCCTCGCCCTACGGGAGCTTTTTTCACCTTCGCCCTACGGGGGGGGGGCTGACAGGCCCCCCTGTTAACTTCCAAATCAAGCAACTTAGAGCAATGCGTGCGGTAAAAACCAGCATGTTGCCTGTCATGAGAGGAATCGAACGGGATGCTATTTTTAGGTTTCAGGTCAACGGGTGACCTTCCAGGTCAAGTGAATGACCTCGGATTTACCACGTCCAGAACAGCGATTTTGCTCTTCAGAAAACCTCAAAATTAGAAATTGATAAATGTAAATAAAAAGGCATTTTCCTAGACCATTTTTGGCTCAGAAATACAGCAAAAGTAATTATTTGTTCGTATCTTGTCCAAAAATGTTAAAAAAGTTATTAAAAAAAATGACGTCATCAGTTTCTTACACTTAGGAAGCCATGACTGTCAATAATAGAGATATTGCTTTGAAATTTGGTATGAGTATTGTCCATACTCAGCTCTTTCACACATTCCGGTTTTTCTAATATCTTTGAAAATTTTATTTTGTGGGGATTTTTCCAAAAAATCAGTTTTTTTTTAATTTTAGGGATCAAAACCCCAAAATTTTGAAAATCCGAGATTGCCATTTGAAAGAAAATGCCATTTTATATCTTTGGTGAATTAAGTTTGCAATTTGCTTTAAAACTATGTTTTCTACGATTTTTCAAATATTTCTTTAAAAAAAATTACCAACATGACGTCATCAAAACATTATTATCTCCCAAAATACTTTATCAATTTAAAATACATTCGTACAGCCTACGTATAATTGTTACACACTCAGCTGACAATTTTTTTTAGCAAGATGCACCCCATGTGTCAAAAGTTATTCAAGAAAAACCTCAGGGGGGGCGCCTGTCAGGCCCCCCCCCCCCGTAGGGCGAGGGTTAATAGGCTATAGCCACTTTTTTATATTGAAAGGTAATTGATCAAACCCAATTTGGCTTTGAGTCAAAATTACAAGTTTCGACTAGGAAAAGATAGGTCACATTAGAAAAGGTCACAAGGTCACAAAATAAATTTGAAAAAACGAAATTTTGAGATCGCCAAAAGCTTCCCTGCATCATTTACAGTTCAGTGATAAGGTTTTAAGGTTTTAAGGTTTTCGGTAGTCTAATTACAAGTTATGAGCCATCAAAGAAAACTTGCAGCGTGATTTCTCGACTTTGTCGGAGGCTATAACTCGGTGACCGTTGCTCGGCGAGGCAAAATACTGGCACAGCCGTCTTCAGGGCCTACGACTACCCTATAGACCTAATCTTAGACATGTTTTTAATATAAGGGCGTAAGGCACTGGTCGATCTGTCCTGGAACGCCCCACTTCTAGAAACCAGGCCATCACAGGCAAGGTTTCTTCTACATCGACATCTTATAGAAGGGAACTGTTTTTGGCTTTTGTCTTGTATCGCTTAATTTATATTTTAATTTGTCCTTCATATATCATATTATTACACAATTACACATATAGAGCATACTTTTAATGATGGTTTTACATAACATGCCGAATGCAACCATCTTCTGATCGCCGCACCGTGTGGTTGCAGAGTGCGCTGGCGATCAACCGGAACCACACGCAGGGCAAAACCGCACTTGGAGCCAGAACCGCACTCTGGGCCAAGAGGCCGTGTACGAGTGTCCTGAGGGACTCCTGACCGCCAACGGCACCGCCACGCAGATTGTCACCTGCACTGAGACCGGCTGGACCGGGACAGTGCTGCCCTGCGACCGTGAGTCGAGGTGGTGAGCTGTCCTGTGACCGTGAGTCGGGCTGGTCAGCTGCCCTGTGACCGTGAGTCGGGGTGGTCACCTGTCTTATGACCGTGAGTCGGGGTGGTCAGCTGTCCTGTGACCGTGAGTCGGGGTGGTCAGCTGTCTTATGACCGTGAGTCGGGGTGATCAGCTGTCTTGTGACCATGAGTCGGGGTGGTCAGCTGTCCTGTGACCGTGAGTCGGGGTGGTGAGCTGCCCTGCGACAGTGAGTCGGGGTGGTCAGTTGTCTTGTGACCGTAAGTCGGGGTGGTGAGCTGTCTTGTGACCGTGAGTCGGGGTGGTCAGCTGTCTTGTGCCCGTGAGTCGGGGTGGTCAGCTGTCCTGTGACCGTGAGTCTGGGTGATCAGCTGTCTTGTGACCGTGAGTCGGGAGGGTCAGCTGCCCTGTGACCATGAGTCGGGGTGATCAGTTGTC